>JAYXIM010008335.1:0-92775 GCA_037575425.1 Anastrepha fraterculus | reverse complement strand
TTCTTCTTTAACTGCTTATGTATTGCGTGGATGTTGGCGGCCACATTTATTAATTAAAATACATAGACTCGTTCTACATTTAAATGAACCTACGAACCTCCATAAATCACATACATAAATATACCCACAAATTACACTACACTAAGCCACGTTTCTCTATCGTGGACAGTAAGAATGACTTTCAGTTCTCAGTGCACTCCATTCGCGAATATTTCGGACCCAGGGCATCTGTTTCCGCCCTATGCTTTCCATCGATTATGACTTGACGTGACTCAAATTTAGTAGCTTGAACTATGTATCTCAAATATGCCGTTATGCGGCACTTGACTAGAAGCAACTCTGGTCCTTTTTGACATATTCTTAGAACATCTTCATTTGTGCTATGATCAGTCCATGGCGATAGTACTACATCTAGAAGGCTTATATTTCGTTCATGTTGCGACGTTTAGAGTCCACGCTTCTAATACGTAAAATAGTAAAGGCCACACGTGGCATTTCATGCTACGCAACCGCAGTTTTATATTCAATTCTCGGTTAGTTAGAACTCTGGTGTGTTTGACAAAACGAGTTTCTGGCTATCTTGTGCAGCCTAATTTTTTAATCTTATGTTGATAACATATTGAGCTTTAACTTTAATACCTCTATTTAAATTGCCAAGGACCTCTTGTAATATTTAGAAAGATCTGTATAAATGTTAAATTGCAAAGTGAAATCATACATCTTTGCTCTACTCTTCGTTTTATTCGAATACCTTTGGTTGTAACATTGTTGGCCCGTACGTCGTCAATACTTACTATACAGTGTTTTAGTTTTTTTAGTATTTCCATAAATTCCATGCAAATATATGCATACAACAACTAATTTGAAACAAAATGCAGCTATAAGTAAATACATTTCAGGCTTTAGTCATCGCAGTCGCAAATGAAGCTACCTCCAGTTAGTATTTTTTGAGTTTATACATACCGTCCCAGGCTTTTCAGGGAAATCCATTAACGTTCATTCTCCTTTCCATAAGAAACCATGGATTTTATACGACACTGATATAAAAACTGTCAACTAGTAAACCACTTATAACTTTTTTTTATACTTAGTTCGGTAGTACTATATAAAGCGCTAAAAATCTAGAATATTCTGTATCCTTTTTTCGATTGTTTCGAACAAAAACTTCGATAAACCGGAGCAGCCAAGCATTCGCTCCTTAGCACAGGCAAAGATTATTTACTTTATATTTATTTATTTTGTGTTTTCCTAAATCATTGCACGAAAGGGCTAAAACAAAATTTCGCTAACTTGAATAACAAGTCAAGCACCAGACGCCATTTTAATTTCATAACTTTAATTCATTTTTTTTTTCATTTGACACAATATCCATTTACTTCTGCAACTCTTTGAACGATCACGAATTCTTAAAATATGTTTGCGACTTTGGCTTTAACTCCTCTAATGGTCAAATCATTATTACTAAAAACCTTTCCTTTCTTTTCTTTGCTTTAATTTTTGTAAGAAACTTCTATAGAAGTCATAAGGACCTGAGTTCGAAAATTATGGTACTGGAAAAAATTTTTGAACACTGAGAGCGCAGTGAAGTTATCTATTGTTTCAGCATTGTAACTTGGGCGTTATCGTGATTGAAAAAGTATCGATACATTTCATAGCTTTTCTAGTTTCATAAAAGGCTTTTGAAAATAAGTGACAAGCAGATTGCATTGTATTACATATTTTGCAGTTTACAGATAAATAACAACTATAACTTTTCTCTGTGGAAATTAATTGGCACATTTACTTTTGCGGCTGACTACTACTGCTTGGCTTTAATAAGTACATTCAGGGCCCTATAACATCGGCTGTTATTTGGCTTCTGGATTGTCAATGAAAAACGCAGCTCATCCATCCCCTGTTACTATTTAATCTCTCATTTTAAAATTAAAAAAAAAAGTGAGGCAAATGCATGTGCGTCTGTTTTTGTGCATCAGTTAAAATGCATGAAACCCATCGTACGAATTTCTTCGTATATCAAAGATAGTCATTAAATAAATCGTGATTCAACCAAGACACTAAAGCTTAAGTCAATGCTGAATCATTGGGAAATTTGAACTTCACGAGAGTCATACTTGCATCCTAATCGAAGGTTTTGGGCAACCTTGATGAGTCACCACCGAAAAATTTCCGCTCTAGAAAGGCCTTTGAAACCAAGCTTTCATCAAGAACAAAACTATGCACAATAGTTTGTTAGGCTTATTTTATGGATACGAAAAGTATCTTTTCCTCATTCCTCATGTTCAAGTAGAAGTAATTTAAATTTATTGAATTCAAAAAAACCGCATCAGATTTCAACTTACTCTAACCCAGGGATTTATTGCAGCACTCACCACCGTCGAAATATGCGAAAAGTGCGATTGGTTGTTCATTTTTTTCATTATCACTCTGCAAGCAAATGCCTCTACTAAAGCGTGTCGAAATAGTGCGAGTTCTGAACCTCAAATTAGTTTGACCAGTTCAGATTTTTCCTGCGAGGAATCGTTAACACATACACGCATACACCCACTAACCAAATACATTCGTACTTCTTTTGTAGTTTTCCATAAATCCAGAGCATCTTAGAAAATAAAGTTTGCACGCTTGTATGCATACTTATGTCGAGAGTGTATAAAGAAATACATTTGCATATGTGTTCTTGTGTACGTTTGGAGGAAGTGCAGGTGCAGGTGCATCTTTACTTGCCCAACTTTTTTACTTATGTGCGTATGTATTATATGTGAAAGCATGCTATTTGCGTGCCAATAAATCGTGTCTATGTATGTTGGTGATTGTGCATTTGCACTCAGCTTATCGTTGCGTAGCATACATATGTTCTGATACACTTGTCCTCTATACTTTGTATCCTGTATACTATATATGCAACCTTTGAATTGATGCCAAAGTGTGTAAGCATATATGCATGAATATACGTACCACCTTCCTGCTGGTAATGTATATTTTTGCCGCCTATCTAATGCACTTTAACCGAAAGCTTATGCAGCGTAAGCGCCAGGATCAGATACGTGACCCAGACGGCGTAAGAACTTAAGAACAGAAAGTTGCACAGTAACCCAGTAGACTTGGTAGCAAATTCAGTAATTTAAATTTCAAATGCTCATGAAAGTTAAATCCAATAATGAAGTCGAATAGAAAACGTAATTTCGTAGTTTTCGTAGAATTTATAAAATGCATAAAACATAAAAATTAGAAAAGTTAATACCTTTAATATTATAATGTTTTTGTTTAACAAGCTATACGTATAGACATTAGGATGGAACAAAAAACATTTCTCGTTTCTCAATGCTCCCCCTAAATTTATTCTATGGTCAAAAAAATTATGCAAACATTTTTCATGTATTTTTTTTTTTAATATTTATCCGTGCCCCAAAGCTTTAAAAATTAGCAGGGGTAAATTAAATAAATGAAAAAAATTTGACATAAAGATTTTACAGTTCGATGTTATTTAGTAGTCACTTTTAATTTCCCTTCACAAATGTCCGGAAAAAAGTATACCCTATCTTAAAAAAAGAACAACTTTTACTTTTTTACAATAACTCTGGAAGCACACAAAATTAAAAAAAGCTTTAATTAGAAAAACAAAAATATTTATAACGTTATTTTACAAAATACTTTGAGCAAATTTAGAACATAACATTTTGAAAAAAAAAATTTTGTGTGCCCTCCAGGAGCAAATCATTTTTGCAAAGGAGCAAATTTTAGCTGAAAATTTAGATTCCAAGCTTTTGGGATATTTTTTAAGTAATCCCGGGAGTCCCATACTCAACTGGGGAAAAAAGTAAAAATTCATAGGGCATTAAATATAAATGGAAATGGAAAGTATCCATTTCAATATCTATCAATTATTAATACTTACAAATCTAAAAATAATATATTGTTGAAATTGTATTAAAAAAATCTGGTTTTGTTGTGATTAATTTGATGTTATCGGATTTCAAATTGAAATAAAACAACAAAAGTTTAAATTTATTGGGCAATCTTAATTATTTTTGCGTAGAACTAATCATGACATTTATTTATTTTTCAAAGTGAATCCCTTTGAAGTGTTGGCCGCAACTTTTCTGTAGTTCGGCCATCCGTAAACACCAATTTTGAATGACTCGCGGGAGGACTTCAGTCGATATCTCGTGAATAACTTTAGTAACGTTGACTTCCAATGCTTCAATCCAAGCTAATTTATCCACAAAGTATTTAGACTTTACGCACCTCGAGATAAAAGATTCCAAATTTGTGATATTACACGATTTTGGTGGCTCGGACTGTATGGCAACGTTGTTGAGACGTATGTCTTTCCATGATAAAATGTCAATGAATACTGAAAAAAATTATGTATTTAGTTTAACAGTAGTCACTCATAAACTGAAAAAAAACCACTCCCCTCTCATCACCCTTTATGTATGCATCGCGAATGCCAATGCGAATACGAGGTATGTTGAATGTAATTTTTAATAATAAAAAATATTCAACTAAAATTTGCAAAAATATAAGAGAATGAAAGCACCCAATTATAATTAAAGTCAATTGAAAAAAAAACAGTATTAATTAACATTATTGCATTTCCATCAATGCATTTGAAATTGAGTTCTCTAATTTTGACCTGAACCTGTTACTTAAGAAACGTCTTTCAGCTTCACGCCTGTCGGCTTAACTGTCAAAAGTTAGGCTTAACATTTCAAAATAATGAGCTCTATCTTCACCATAACAAAATATTTCAACTCGAATGCATTATAAGTATTTCGATTGAAGCAAATTTGCGTGGACTGCATTAAAAGCGCTAAGGCTGTAGTTTTGGAAGTTTCCTTTCGAACTTTAGTTGTAGTGAAATATTGCATTTTACTAAAATACTAGAAAAGATAAAACATCGTTGCGTTAGAAAAGAGAAAACCTGTGGCATAATTTTCCATACAAAAATCTCACTTAAACGAAATTTATTACTTATGTTAACTATTTACCCTTAACTTTTTACTTTTAACCTGAAGTTTTAGACTGCCAACCTATTTTCCACCCACCAGCTCTCCGAGCTACAACCACGAAAACTAATTAAAACTAAATCTAAATTAAGCTTTCGTATATTCAATAACTAACTTTCTTTAAACGAGCGCTACGTGTTTATTCTGCATTCGACTTGCTCAGTGTTCAACCGGCTTACAGCTTAATTTAAAATACTGCACTGCTTTTTTATTATACCCACCATTCACTCCAGTGCCAATGAGTAATGGTTTTCGTTTCATTAAGTTCTCTTACCCAGAGCAGACAGAAGTCCCTCCAATTCTCAACCAACTACTTATGCAAGGTGTGGATATTAAATAGTCAAACTAAAGCTGTCGCTAACCCGCAGCATTCGATCTATGACAAGTAGCTTCTCTGCAACAAAAGGCTGAGTGCCTTTTACTAAATTATTCATTCGTAGGTCACATTGTTTTGTTTTTAAATTTGGTACTAGGGCCCAAGTCCGGTGAATAACTTCAAATTTAATTCTTTGATTTTAGCCATTAAATATATAAGGGTGTGTTTAATAACCACTCGAAACTCACTTTTTCCCATTATTCAAGCGGTGTTATCAATTTCAATAAATTTGCGCGGATTCTGTTCTTTACCGTAACGAAGAAACAAAGTCCGAGTGTAACCCTAGTAACTTATACTTAAATATTGTTTTGTAATTAATTAGAAATACAATGAAAAATAATAATAAACGCAAAATACGGTAATATCTGTGAAATCAAAATAAAATACTTTGCAGCGTCAGTTTCACTACAGCCACACCTCGAGTATCAGTTTCCAACACTGCCAAATTTTTTTTCCGATACTTTAACTGCTACCGAAGAGAAAATAAATAAATTGTGAACATAGTAAGGGTCTCACACCCAACTCAAATGCCCATTCTGATGAAATGAAAAACCATCGAATCATCCTCATATTTAAATATTTACTGACACCTTTAACGAATTCTATTTCATGTGAACTGATCCAAGTATTTTGAAAATTGTCGTAAATTTTGCTGCTTGCTTTGCTTATTTGTAGGCTTGAGAAGTAAACTGAAAAAATTTTGAGATTTATTCAATTATGAAAATTTTGGTATAGAGTTTTCAAAGCGAAATGTCTTCCGCTCAATTTAAAATTTACTAATTTTTTAGGATAAAATGGTCCTAAAAAAATTTCTGAAATTTCGTCGGTTGATTTAGGAAAAATATACTTGTAAAAAAATTGTCTTTGAGAATTTGGTTTTTGTTTTATGAAAGTTTTTTAGTTTGCAATTTATTTTTTTTTTTTGAAAAACTTCCTCCTTAAATTTTGTTCTTATTTTCTTTTCATTAATAGCTGAGACTATGCTTAGAAATCTCTGATGGTTTCTGAAGTTTCATAATGGGACTCCATAAGTTGTTCGAATTTTATTCAACTACCGGTTGGCTGTACGTTTTTCAAAATAATTTAATTATTTTCCGTTAAAGGTTATTTTTTACCAGAAAATACCTTAGAGAACATCTTTCTTCAAATGCCGTCCACATCACTTCTCTAAATCGCTGCAATTACGCTACTGGGCCCATTTGTGCCCGGAAAGAAGCTCGCTAGACGACACCAAGTAAACACAAACATAAATGTAATCTAAGGCATATCTGGTTGTCAGTGTATGTGCATTGTGTGAATGAATGTCCGCTCTCACACGTAGCTACAAAAGACAAAGACAGCAATTTGCATAAAGTTGCAGCAGATAATTAGTGCCATTAACTCACTTTAGTTGCAAACTAACTTGGCAAAGTGCTTATACCAACACCAACAACAACAGCTACAAATAACGGCAATAGCAGCAGCAGCAGCAGCAACGCGTACAAAGCCAAGCCACAAAGGCAGCAGCGATGATGGCAAAAAGTGCTGGCTGTAGTGGTAATTGTGGCACTGGTGTTGGTAAAGTGATAGGAGAAGGGCTACTGAAAGCACTATAAAAAGCAAAAAATAGGGCGAATATGAGACAGCAACTCGCTAAAAGGGGTAGCGAAGCAACAAGGAGAATAGAGGAGGAGGGTAATATTAGAAAAGAAGACCAAGGCTGGAAACGAACTTTTTATACCCAAAGCATGTTGTATCAACTGGTTATTGAAAGACGTTTGGAAGAAAAATACCTCGTACTAATAATTAGAAATGTGCATGCCTAGTTTTTAAGTATTTCGTTTCAATATGTACAAAAAAACACAAATAGTACTGCAGAATAAATAGCGGAAAATTCAGCATAAGTAACGGGTGATTTTTTAAGAGCTATAGGAAAATTTTTCTATAAAAAACACACGTAAAATTCAAAAAATATACATGAAATTTTTATTTAAATCGATAGTACAGTCCATATAATTTAATGTTTGAAAGATTATTTCATACAAATGTTGATCGCGACTAGTTCACCTCGAGCTGTGTATCAAATGGTCCATCCTCTTGGTCCAATTTTGGCATACTCTTTCCAATGTCAGGCTTGTCTGAATAGACATGAGCTTTAACATAGCCCAACAAAAAATACGAACTCGCCTCTCAACAAGTCCATTGTTACGCGTGCTGTGTGGCATGTGGCAACATCTTGCTGTAACCACATGTCATGCAAGTCAAGCTATTGCATTTTGGGCAAAAAAAGTTGGATATCATTTCACGGTAGCACTCACCATTCACAGTTACATTACGATTCGCAGCATCTTTGAAGAAGTATCTCCAGTGATACCTCCAGCCCATAAACCGCACCAAACTCTGACCTTTTCTGGATGCAATTCTTCTGGCTGATCTTCACTCCAAAATCAACCATTCTGCTTATTTACGTACCCATTGATCCAAAAATGAGCTTCTTCGCTGAACACAATTTTTCGATAAAAAAGTGGATCTTAAACTTTCTTAACAGAACACGCATTTTTATAATACAATTCAATGATTTGCAAGCGTTGTTCGTTTGTAAGACGATTCATGGTTAAATTATAGACCAAACTGAAGATGTTTGACAGTCAAACAAAACACGAAACGTGCGTCAGCTGTTTAAACCAACTGTTTAAAAAGATAATAGCTAAAAAATCTCCCTTTAGATGTCCAATGCAAGCTCATAATCAAACTTCTGGCTATCTTTAACGGACTGATTTGTGGCCAAATACAAATTTATTGGAGTCTTAATGACATAGTAAATAGAATAGTGCAAATAGTTGAGAAGAATCCCATAAAAAAATAACGCTAGTCAGTTCAGATGATGAGAGAGGGAATGAGAGTGATATTGAAGGGCCGATGCCCTCAAGCTCATTTAGAAGGAATATAACATACATAGCATTTAAAACTAGACACAAGCAATGACAAATACTTTTTACTTGACAGTTAACTACATAGATTTTGCAAGGTCTGTTGGTGTTTGACGGTTAAGCCGAGGTTTAGAATTCTCTTTATTTGGGAGCCTTCTCATCACAGGATTTGTGTGCGTCACTAGTCTGCTTATGTCACTTCTGCTAGCGCTTTGTATTGTCTCGTCAATAGTATCGATGTCACGGTCGCGATGAATATCTGTATGTACCAAGTTGCATCAGTTATGGTCCAAAGTATTTTAGATCGGACTTGATTTAGTTTGCTTAGATTACTTTTTGCAGCAGTGCCCCCAACCTCGATTCCATATTTCCAGATCGATGCAATTGTCGTTCGGTATATAAGTACTTTATTTTGCAGTGATAATTTGGACTGAGGTCCAAGTACCCAGTACAATTTCTGGAAACGATTTTTAACTTCGTTATGTTTTTTCGGTATGTGCTCTTGCCAGTTTAATTTTGAGTCGATCTTAATACCTAGGTATTCTGCTTTAGTGCCAATGTGCACATCGGAATTGCCAACCCTAATTGGTTCGGTGGTTGTCCTTCGAATTGTGTAATTTATTTAATTGTTTTATCTGTGTTAATTTCGACGTTCCATTTTTTTAACTAGTTAATGTCACGCGGCCGCCGTGGCTGAAAGGGTTGGTGCGTGACTACCATTCGGAATTCAAAGAGCGAACGTCGGTTCGAATCTCGGTGAAAGATTAAAAATTAAGAAAAAGTTTTTTCTAATAGCGGTTGCCCCTCGGTAGGCAATGGCAAACCTCCGAGTGCATTTCTGCCATGAAAAAGCTCCTCATAAAAAATATCTGCCGTTCGGAATCGGCTTGAAACTGTAGGTCCCTCCATTTGTGGAACAAAATCGAGACGCACACCACAAACAGGAGGAGGAGCTCGGCCAAACACCCAAAAAAGGGTGTACGCGCCAATTATATATATACAATGTCACATTTAACTCGTTTTGTAAATTGTGTTTTGCGAGTTTTGTATCTTTATGAGATACCATTAGGACTGTGTCATCTGCAAATGTTGCAATCCTGTCATCTCTTGGCTGCGGTACCGGTAGATCAGCCGTATATAAGAAAAGACACTTCCTTAAGAAATGCCCGAGTTCATGTAACTCTTAAGCATCCATCATTAAGGGGGCAGATACCTGTAAACGGCCATATTTTCCCTGATTTTCATTAAAACTATTCAAAATGAAGAAAACAACATATTTTTTTTCAAAATTGGTATACAGTTTATCTATACATTAAAATAATGTAAAAAATGACGGATGTACACTCAATTCTTCCAGGAAGGTCGCAGCGGGCTTCTCAGGCACTGTAGCATCGCGTTGTTTCTCAATGGGCGAGTACTGTAGCATCGGCGTCAGTGATCTTAATACAAAAAACCAACATTTTGTTTGTTTATTAATGTCATAATTTCTATATGAATTAAACAAAAATCAAAAAAAAATTCGCGGAATAAAATGCTTAAAAAAAAATAAATGAATTTTGGGGCGCATTTCCCTACTCTTTTTGCTTCGAAAAAATTAGTTTTATTCAAAATTTTCGAAAACGTGTAAATTCACATAGAAAGTAATATCATAAAAAAGATGTGTGCAAAATTTCAGGGAGATCGGTTAAGAACTTTTCGAGTTATCGTGTACGTCAATTCGAAAAATATAGTTTTGAGAACAACGCGTCTGAAGTTTGAACATATAACTATGGCTTTCCCAGACGCGTTTTTCAAAACTATATTTTTCGAATTGACGCAAAGAATAGAGTCGTCACGGTTGACTATCGATAATATAAGAAATACTTAAATTTACATTCTAAAAATTGTTTGACTTATTCTTAAAGGATTATATTAACATTTTATGAAAAAAAATATTTTTTTTTTCGAAATTTTACAGGTATCTATCCTCTTAAGAATGGAAGCTAATTTCAGACAGCTAAGCAACTAGAAATAGCGGCAGAGCAATATACTCCCAGGCCCCACCGCAGTCTTCGTCACATTCTAAGCCATTCCGCATTATCCATTATAAATTTTTAGTCATGCAAATATCGCTCATTTGCTTTAAGATTGTTGTAATCCAAAACACCAACATGCTCAAAGTTTTAAATTTACTATAGGTCTGTTCATGAAAAAATTATCCAGTGACTTAATTTCCGAGAACTCGCTGAATGCCTCAAAGAAAAAAATATCATAAAAAAGTACATGAACGCAAAACTAGTAACAACTTACAAGTTTTACGAACAGCTAATTAAATTGTTATCGGAAAAAATCAAACAAATTTAAAACTTTTGCAATTGAACTAACTCGTATTAAATTAAAAAAAAAAGAACTAAAGCACATAAAAGGCAAACTAATTCATTTCATCATCGCTGTCAGGTGAAGAACATTCCATTAGCAATTCTATTGTTGTGGGAATTACAGCTTTCCTCATATTTCCCCTGTTTCCGAATTCTTACAAGTTAAAACGTGTAAGTTCCCTTCAAAATAAAATGTCATTTTGCTTTCTCACTTTCCCGCATATTCGTCTAATATGTGTTGGTAGACGACTGCGAAGATACGAAATTCATACGACATGGAATGAGTAGTCCAGAACATAAGCAGGCAAAACAGTTTATCCTTCCTTTTAGAAGAACATCAAATAAACTCCTAAACTCTCACTAGATACTACAGAATGCATGGTAGTATTCGTTCCTTATCATTTCAGTCAACAACGATTAGTAGAAACAGGTGGTTCAACTCTAAATCCGTTTTTAATATGAAGTAAAAAGCCTGAGGAGGTGTTTAATTTCATTAGAAGCCCACAGTAAATGTTATGCAGGATAAATTATATACGCGAGTGAAACTATAGATTTTGTGTAGCAATGCTGCAAACTCAGTTTTTTTTTATTTTCTCATCAATTTAAAGAGCTTTAAAGAGTCAATAAATATGATAAATAAATTTCTAATAAATATAAAGTATTTCATAAGTCGCGCCTAGATGCTGTTTTAACACAAAACATGTAAAACTTTAGATTATTTCCGGTTTCACTACTTTTATTCAAATACGGCTCTTAGCAATTATATGTGAATTTTTCGAAGGTCTAATCAAAGTTGTCCAGCAACACTTGAAGCTACAGCAGTCTATCACTCTTTTTCTATCCGCGAAAGAACCTCCTCCTTGAAATTTTTTTACCAACTTTTGAATTGTTAATTCACTTGGCCAATTACTTCCACAAACGAATTTTACGATATGTTGTTCTGAAAGATCGACTATTTTCATAATAAGTTTCAATAATTTTAACGCGTTGTTTTGTCGTGTAAAGTTGTACTTCTGTCTACCTGAAAAATTTCAAAGATAATATAAAAAAGTACCGTCTAGGAATTATTCACCCTGACATCTGGCGGTCACTCTTGAAAGACCCTTTAGTTTCAAATAGTTGTATTCACTCTCTGACACCAGCTATAAAAGAAAATGTTGTATACTTTTCACCATCGTTCTTCTGGTTATTAAAAAAAACCCACAAAAATTATTGAACTTTCCTCCTACGAAATAAATTATACGCAGTGGATATGAAATCTATATTTGTATTGGCGGTAAAAGTAAAAGCAAACATTTTTAGCAGCTGGATATATCCTTTACCGTTTGATATATGGAATGCTAATATCAAGGAGTAATGGAAAGTATTTAAAACTATTTTTGAAAATTTAAGCCTTTGCAATTTGAAGACTTTTCCCAAAATTTAATCGATGGAAAAATAAAAAACTGAGTTTGCGACATTACTATATAAAATTTGTAGCTTCACGAGCTTATTGCATTTTTTCTGGATAAAAAAAAGGTAATTTTTATCGCACGGCATTTTAGTGATAACAATTCTGCTGGTTGTTGCTTCAGATTATTTATTAAAGAAAATTTTTTTGCATTATAAAGTCATGCTTTCTTAAATTTGCTTGTTTCAACAGAGGAACTTTACGAGCTATTCTGCCTAATAGATTTACTGCAAGTTGTACAATCGATGCACTAATCGTATCAGCGTTACTGATTTCAGCTGCAATGACTTTTGTTGCCTTAAAAGGACCCCCCTTGGCAAGAGTCACAATTAAATTATCAGTATTGCAAGTCGTTTTATTTTTGCTACCACGTCATTCTGTGGAGTTTTTGGGCTTAAAGGCATTTACAAAAATAATTTTGGACCGTACAAGTGACTCAGCGATAAATTTGTACAATTTTTTTAAATTTAATTTTAGTTATTAAATGAACTACCAAATTCGCTACTGACGTTACATACAATTTTTTCATTTAATTAGTTAAAAGAGCTATCCACAAAATACTTACTCTAGTGCCCACTGAAAATTACTCTTTATAATAACCGAATAAGGGCAACCAATAACGCAACTTAATATAACGTTTTTTTTTAATTAACAGCGAAGCAGTGATGCCATTTGTAAAAAATCAAAGTTTCAATAATAGCTTTAAAATTTTCAGAGCGGCACAGGGAAATCGACATATGAAGACAGGATACCTATTTGTATTTTGTATTAAAGGGTGGTCTAAGGATAGTACGTTAAGACCAAACTACGTAGTTTCTAAAATTAATTTTTAACCGAATAGTGAAAGATAATTGTAGTGATGGATTATTCCGAGTTCTTCGTTTTTGGTCCGTTTTTAATCGCTTATTATTTGTTGGAAAGTTTTTTCACACAATTAAATCTCTCTCACTGTCTTACCTTGTTCTGAATGTGTTTTAGAGCATTTAAAAAAATTTGAGAAAACGTAATGAAATCTTAGATTATAAACCATGGAGATGTGTACCTGAATTGGTCCAAATCGAAGCAACATTTTTAAAAGTTATTAAACTTTTTTCTAGATTTTAAGAATTTCGCTTGATGAAAAAAGTTACACTTCTAAATTGACTTTCTTCAGTTAAGCTTTTGTCTTCCAGCTGGATCCAATGGACCTGAATGAGTTTTTATTGAATTCCCATATTAGTATCTGAAGCTTTTAAACACGGTATTCTTTTCATTTTTTTATTTCTATGCCTTATCTAATACTAAAATAATATATTTTTTAATTATTATTAAAGTGTTGGTAATCAAAATTTTTACCACACGAACGGCGGGTATTACTAGATGTTTTTTGCGGTAGATAAAGGGTTAATTTTTTTGCCGTATGTTAATATTCTTTGCTCTCATTTCATTTTAACTTTATGATAGTCTATAATATTATATAAAAATTGAATAGACCAGATTACAGAGAATTTATTTATTTATTAAGTAAAACTAAAAATACTTGCTTTCTTACAGACTACAAAAGCTAGGAAATCTTAAAACTCTGCTTAAAACGGAAAATCACAATCTACAGATTTTGAAACTGGATTAAATTCTCGCAAAGTTCTGAGTACAGGACCACAAAAAACTTAGATAGTTCTAACTCACTCCAAGAAAAACCGAACGGACTACGGGAGCAGGAGTGTGGATTGCCCTAGTTATATATGGAAAAACCGAGCAGTTTGAGAGAATATTTCGTCTGCTTTGCAAAGATTTTAAATGTGCTAATCCATCAAATTTACTTGAATCGGATCAGCGACATTAAACGATCTGAGAAACGAATGCATTGGAGTACGTTCAATTCCATTCAAGTGGCAAATATTATAAATACCTCATTGCCCTAATGTCAAGCACAAAAAAACGGGGCTACGGTATTCGCTATAAAGCAACGTATCTTGCTATAGGATTCTTCCAATTATCTGTAATTTTTTCCTCCTTTTGTGAGATGATTTCATTAAAAGCGTGAATCAAATTATTTTATGTGAAATGTTATATACTTTTACTGAAAATAGTCCCGCAGCTTTGCATCTTCAACCAGATTTATAAGTTTGACGAGTTAGTACTTATTTTTCGCCATAAATTTAAGCATTTTATAAATGTTCTTGACACATAAAAGAGTATGGGTGGGGGGCTTCGGCACAACTTTATTTTCATTTTGATAACTCTTACTATAATCAAAATAACAAAACATTAATTTATAAATACAAATAATTTTGAAGCAGGCAACGAAGCATACAACTTCCTTTAACGAAACCTAAACCCAAATTTGAGTAATTTTTAAAACCTAACACAGGACAGTAACAAAATTATGTTTACTCAATCCGACTTAGTCTCAATCTCGACACTCATGGAAAGAATTATTTAGAAAGCTAAAAACTGAAATCACGCCCACATTTTTGCTCTTCTGCCCTGATTTTGTTAGACGGGGTTTGCTGAATTATTTTCTCAGTTAATGATTGCAGACTAGAATATTTCCAGAGTAAACATATATAATTTAGTCAGTAATCTTGCTAGCACATACAAATTTTTGAAATTGCAGTACTTCAAATTGTGTAAGATTCGCTGACTTTGCTCGAGTTTCTTCTCTGTTCCATACTATGAGAATAATTCCTAGACGGCATTAGTGTAGCCTCAAATCCGGTAGGGCGTGTCATGCGTCTCTTAATGGCTTTCAGTGTTTAAAGAGCAGTTCTTATATCGAAAAATACAACGCGCTTACTTTTTTGCCAGAGCTGCTTTCTAGCAGGTAAAGTAACTACGTGAAAGAAAAGTAAGTGGGTAAAGTAGCTCAAGCCATCGAATGTTTTTTAGCTGCATGAGAACTATCGATATCGATAACTATGGTTTAACAGCTGAGGGTGGCAAACTGTATTTGACAATTTGGTTCAGTAAGGTTTGGGCAAGACAATATGAATCGCTTAACGTTAGAGCAACGCTTCCAAATTATGAAAGTTTACTTAACTAAAAGAATAAAAATCTGTTCGTGAAGTTCATAGAGCACAGGCGACATAACCGGTCCTAATTTTTCACGAAATGATTAGTGAGCTGCTGTTACTGACAGAATTTTTGTTTCTAAAAATTAATCAGCTAAAATTGACGGCATTTGGTTCTAACAAAAAGGGCACAACTCGCCTTGTAGCGCGCTTAACCATCGATTTACCGCCATATTCAAGTCGCCATACGGCAAGATGTCTTGGAAAAAGTAGTAAAAAATTGGATCGATCAAATGACCATATAACTCCATATTAAAAAAAAATAAATGCAATGAAATTATCTACCAGATTATAATAAAAAAAAAATCTTAGCCCGAAGCGTGTTCAATCTTCGAAGCAAGCACGATAATATTTTTAACAACGCTAATATTAAAAGTGTGCCAATAGTCTTTAACATTACTTAAGCTACGTGATGTCGAGGAACTTAGAATTTAGTTGTCAACAACTTAGAATACGTATCTCATGCTGCAGGAGCTGTCTATCTTCGATCTTCCCAAAGAATTCTAATTTCCACTTCGTTATTCCATATGAGATTCTGGGCGGAGAGCGTAGGTCCTCACCCCAAATCTGTGGTAAATAAGACCATCTTCTCGACCTGACCATATTCATATCTAGCTAATTTGTATGCTGCAAACCGTTAGGTGAGAAATATAATAATACCATCAGAATGTTATGCGTTGGGCACAACGGCAGAGTGGAAAGTGTGCAAAGAAGATTGTGATACTGAATTGAGGCAAGTGACGAAAGTAGCGGTAGCGATGTATACTTTTTTATTTTTATTTTTATTTTTTATTTGTTTCTATTCCCTCTGGCTTCTTTCCGTCACTGCCAGCGCACACTCAATTATCAGGAAAGTTGCATGTTGCATAGATAGTAGCAGGAGCGCTAAAGGGATTAAGAACTACAAGTGGGCCAAGTGACCTAAAAAGAAAGCGCAGCGCCTGCAAGAGAAGCGATTGCGGCATGAGCGAATTACAAAGCAATTGAAGCAAAAATCAAGCAGAAGGAATTAAAGTTCTTAAATTGTGGAGCCGAAGGAGCCACCAGAGCGTCGCCTAATAACCGTTTGTCCGCCCAGCAAAATACCTGCTGCATGTTGGAGTTGAAAATAGTTAGACACGTGCCAACGGTACGAGTAACAAAGACAATACTGGCAGTTAGAATTAAGCATAGAGGGTGGCAAAAAAAGGAAAATGAGCCGGACGTGCATCTGCTTGGTGTGGCGTGCAACGGGCATTATACGGAACATGAACTTGGATGCGGCTGCATGAACGATTTTGAAATTCCTTTCTTTTCGTCCCGTTTCAAGAGATTTTCATTAAAAATGTTATATAATTCCGTTTATTTCACCATCAAAGTTGTATTTAGTTTCCCACCCTGTGGGAGTTGACACAACAGTGCGTGTTGCAAGCAGAAATTGTGTACCAATGAAAGGTTAAACGAACGAAAGCTGTTTGGGTGCCAGTGAAGGAAGTAAAGGAAAATATTGTGCAAGAAATTCAAGAAACTCCCAGCAGCTTGACTATACTTGTTAATAAATAATTAAAAGAAAATCGTCGAAAAACTGTTTGCACAGTAGCAAAGTTGCACGAATAGCCATGGCAAAGGAAGCCATGCAACAAGAAGTGCTGTACCAAAATCGCACTTGTTACAGGAGGAAAGGCGAAATGTTTGCCATGCAGAGTTGCACCGTTCAACTACGCATTGCCAATTCCTATAGTTCGCTTTATTCCGCTTCACTGATTCCCTCGCCTTTACCCTGCGCTATTCTGTTTGGCCATGCACGCCACCTCCATCTCGCCAGTTTCGCTAACGGAATTCGTTTAAGCAATACCAAATGAAAATTTGTCCCCACTTGTCTGCGTATTTCCTCAAAGCTGCACTGCATTCGCCAAACCAACCTACTTACTACCCCTGATCCTGCTTCTTATCCTTGTCGGGGTGTGACAACCAATACCATATCAACTTGATTGGCAATGTCCGTAGATACGTGAACTCACCGAAAATGCTGCATATACAAAAAGGCAGCCAGCAGCAGCGCCAGTTTACGCATTTTCCACATGAGTAAGTCGCTAAAGAAACGCAACGCAACACAACGCAAAGCAATGCAAACATAACATGAGCAAAAGCTTCACACACACACACTTACGAGAGGCGTCTGATAAGTTCGCGCTCGGAGGTGCTTAATACGAAATGGTTATGTTAGACTTACTGTCCTTAACATGTGTTCCTTCGGTGGCCAATAAAGATTTCCCAAGTCCCTAATTATACTGATCTGATCGCGCATCAAACCCACTCCTCCAGCGATATTACTCCTAAAGTAAACTGTTTATTCGCACATGAAGTTCTGAATGGATTCTACACCTTCTTCATCTCCACAGCTTCTTCAAGAATCGTTATTAGGAGTTCGAAACCAGGTGACCATGTGTCCAATAGACCTTTACTCCATCTGTACTCCCGTGTGAAGCCGGGAGCCTAGAGTTTCAGTAGCATCCGTTTTCTTTTCTCGTCAAGTGCCAACCTCTTAGAAGTGTTGAATAATTCTATATCTTGTGCATCTCTACAATTTCTACCAAAATTGATATGCGGAGTTCGGTGATCACGTATCCAAAGTAGAGATGTCACGAATATTCGGCAACTATTCGGTACTCGGCCTATTCGGCCACTTTTTTTGCTATTCGGTATTCGGCCGAATAATACGTACTATTCGGCCGAACGCCGAATACCAAATCATGTAAAAAAGACACGTTATGTTACTCAAAATTATGTATTTATTTTCAAATTACAACACTTTAGTATTTAAAATTGATCAGTGGTAAGTTGTGATGGATAAAAACAAGCTTTTCAGCATTTTTTGGTAGCAAACGATTACGCTTTTCATCGTAAATGTTACCAGCCTCAGAAAATAACCTCTCACTATACACGCTACTTCCAGGAGAAGAAAGATAAACTTTAGCGAATTTCGAAAGGTTTGGGTATTGGTTTTCATTTGCTAACCACCACTTGTAAGGATTGGCCTTCCGATCTAGGCGACCTGTTTTCAAATAAAAATCCAACTCGTTTGCCACAGTATTCCGCTCCACGTCCTCCTCATTATTAGCATTTCGCATATTATCTGTAGCGACTTCCTCAAAGCAGTTCCAGAAACTGTCGTGTATTTCCATAGTTCTATCATTTTCATTCAAGTTTCTTTTTTTACGAATTGGAGAAGAATCGTCATCGGTACTACTAGATTCATCACAACTTATTTTCAGAGCTTCTAGAAGAATTTTTTGTCTTGCTTTTTCTGCTTGAACCCAATCCTAGGAAACTCGTTTTGACATGATTTACTCGCAATTAACTCCCGCACTGTGTTGTGTTTGCGATTTGTTTTATTGGTTGCGTGCGACTAACAGGTTGCGACTTGTCTTATTCCAGCTAACGCGCCCCCGACAAGCATGTATTTCGTGCCGAATATTCGGCGGCCGAATATTCGGCGCTTCGGCCGACAGCGTTGCCGAATATTCGGTATTCGGTATTCGGCCAATTCACTATTCGTGGCAACTCTAATCCAAAGTGCCGCGTTAATATCTATTACCATGAGAAGTTGCATGTTCGTATTCCTACTGCGTAGGTGTCCAGATAAGTCCAGTTGCTGGTAGTAGCTGCTATATTCTTATCTTCAACTTGCGACAACAGGAAACCCAGCGGTGCTTGCCTAATTGGATTTGATTCCTCAAGTTCTGCCATTTTCTAGCGCAATAATTTGCTTGCCCATTACCGAAAACATCTTTACGTGCCGATAAATAGTACTGGGCGACACTGCACTTTCAAAGAGATTATACCAATCTTCGACATTCTTGAACGTGTTGCATCAGGAAAATTTGCTTTTATTATTTTATTTTTCAATATTGTCTTTCTCCTTTGATACAAAATCTTCTCATCATCTTGCCAGATCTGCCCACTGCCACCCCTCTTTCATATGGTTGGCCCACGTGATGCATTCAATAAATTGCCAAAATATTTGCCATTGGAGATAAAATTCTAGGCACGTAATCGAAAAGTAGTATTACCTCATTATACGAAAAAATGGTCACGATAAACTTGCATGCCGAGTTTTATTTTTGAATCTAATCGAAGGTCATTTTTGATCAATTTATTGGCACTCGAACTAAAGTATCCATATTGCCTAAGATCATCATCCGGTTATTACAAATTGGTCCGATTTTTCTCTAGTTAACTCGAAAATTCTTTTCAAATAGTGAGTACTCGCTGTTGGCTCGTGCTACCCAATGTGCACTAATTTTGCTCATATGTAAATGTTTATGCAAAATCTTTCCAATGCGCTCCCTGCTAATCTATATTTCTTCTGATATTTTTTGTTCGATTCTGCGATTGGTCAAATCAATTCCTCAACTATTTGAAAGTTTTCTTCGGTAACAACCCTTGGCGATAAGTGCGTCCACTTTTTGCCATCGTCCAGTAGAATGCATAACATCTCCTCAACTATGTCTTCCAGTATATTTCCGCTTTTAATCAGGAAAGTAATTTAGTTGGTACGTGGAGCCACAAATCGCAACAGTTCTCGATTTCGGTCGGCCGATAGTGAAGTTATTTATTCGTGGATTCGTGGATGGTGTATTAAATAATGAAATAAAATAATGCATGCCATTTATTCTATCCTTGAGTAATATCAGCTACTTTCACTAATTGCTAAGTAACTTATCCCGTGGATAAATCATACGTTCCTCGCAAGTATATTTGCGTTTATACGGATGTGTAACAGCTTCGAGCAATAAGATGGAATGCTTTTACAACAAAAACGTGCTGCTTAACAACGACTACAGTTCAGTGAAATTAAGTTAAGTAGAGCTCAGTTGAGTTCAGTGCAGTTCAGTTTCGTTTAGGTTTAGTTCATCGACGTAGAGGTAAATGCAGCAGCTCGGTCAACCTTTATTATGAGGAGTGTGTACATTATACAGTGTAGCGATTTCAAAGAGAGGGCAATTTTTTTTTTTTTAATTTTCTTGAGTCGGCTTGAGTCCGCCTCCCCATCCTCATTTTTGGCAAAAGGAAAGAACACCAATATGAGTTGGCCTGGAAAACACAATGTTTTCTTTATTTTAAACTGCTTCATTGTTTTGGATGGAAGTTTTTATAAATAAAAGATTTTTAAAGCTTTAAAAAATTAGAGATACTCAAGCGAGAAAATAACTCGATTATACAAAGGAGGGTTTTTGATGAGTCAGATATATTCCCAATTCTCACAATACTCGTAGGTTGAAGGTAGAAGTTGTTTATGTTTCTGTGGTGCAATATCGTATACCGTTATGCAAATCAAAATGTTACCCTTAAATTATAACTCTCTTAGGCTTACTTAAGCTTACTTTCAAATCTTTTCCATGGAACAAATGATGCCAAATGATCGAGAATTTTTGGAGCCTTGAGCCAATGGAGACCTTTAAGCTTATTATGATTTCTCTGCAACTTGGCGAATGCAAGTAGAGTTGCATTGAATAATTCAAAGATAAGAATGAATAATGAAGATGAAAAACTGAAATCCCTCAGTAAAGCACGTTGGAACCAAACAATACTCGGATTTTGATTACTGCACTGTAATAAAGATGAGTTGTAATAATATAAACTCAGCTGTTCGCATTCATATTTACGTTATTGCTGTTGTTGTAACAGCATACACATTCCCCATACATGTACGGGGAATCCTGCTGGAATGACAGTCATTGGCCGGGTATAATTCCGGGTCGTTCCGGTAACGTAGAGCCGACTGTAGTGGGAACTAAGATATATATGGGAGCTAATGTACATCCCTGATAACTCCACAGAAATAAAAGCAGAGAGAAAGAATACCATATATTTAAATTTTAGACTCACGAAGCCACAGCAGCCGAGAGAATATGTTGAGATAATTCCACCTTATTGATCTATCAGCTGCCAAACGCGGCATCTTGGTCAAGTGCGATCTCCAGTTGGCCAGAAAAACATCGCAACATTAGATGAACTAATATTGTGGGGACATTTACCGGGGTTGTTGCATGACTCCCCATTTATACTACCAGAACTCTATTTAATAGTAACACATTTCGGCATTCGGCAGGGGATTAGATCAGACCACATTTTTCTGAAAGTTTGCGCAGTATATAGAAAAGTAATTTCCCTGTTTTCCCGGTTGAGCGTTTTCCTTTTTCTTTCATTTTAAAGTTGGTTGTGGGTCAGGCCAGGTGGGTGGCCAGGGTATTTAAAAAGAATTTAAATTGATTCGAATGCAAATATTTTTACCATTCTTGAGCTTTTCGGGAACGGGAAATTTGTATCTGCAATCTATGTTTACTAAACACGCCTTGGTGTAAAAGCATACAAGTTTTAACGGTTTTTCCTGCTACGATCATAAAATCATATCTAATGTATCAAATGTTCCCATTTTTTCACAGAGCCCTAAATCTCCTGGAACGCATTGACAGCGATTCCTAGCAAAATCCTTTAACAAATGCTATGAGGCAAAAAATTTTAACACTTCGACATAAAGTTATACGATGCCAATCCTAAATACAAGCACTTTAATTTCAATTTTCGTTCAGCGAAATATTTGTGCATTTCCTCAAATCTTTATTATACAGAACAGCAAGCTGACGAAGGGAAGGGGCACGCACCATGCGGCTTAAGCTTAAATTCGTTTGATTTTGCAGCCTTCACACAGCACCAAAGTCTATCCCCTCGCTTTGTTGTTGTTTGTGTTGTTATTATTGTTGTTGACGTTTAAATGAAACCTTTTTATATTTAATTTAACGTTTTTCCGTTTACAGTTCTTTTTTCTCAACTTTTATTTCATTTACGTAAATTGGTACGTGGTGTACAAAGGACACACCGAGCACAGCAGTTCAACTCACGATGAAGAGGAAGGAAAAGAGAGAGTGGGGCAAAGTGAGAATGGAAATGGAAGTGGGGTGTGGCATGAGTAACCAGCAGGCAGCCTGTTGATGTCTCTGATGTATGCCTGTTTGTTAGCGGCGCAGTTACGTACGCACATACATACATACAAACAGGCTCACTTGATTCGTATCTAGGAGACTTGGCTTGCTTGCGGAAAGAAAGCCGTGCGGAGAGTTAACGACAGCTTGGGCAAAGACAAGTGAACGCGCTATAGCGGTGTTGGGGAAATAGCTGTGGGTGCGGTTTTTGCACGCTTGCATGGGTTGTTGCTTTTGCTGTGAATGCTTCACTGCTTCATTTAAATTAATAATCAAAGGAATTGAAGAAAATTTGCAGTCACATAATTTTTTCTTTACTTCGTTAGCATTTAACAAATATTACAAATTACATACAAATATTCGACTGAATGCATGCATATGTATGTATGCATGTATGTGTATGGACATATAGAATTTGCTTGAACGTCCTTCATTAGCGCTTTCATCGAGCGCAAGGGGACAAGGAGCAGAACGCGAGTAAAAACGCGCACACGCAAAGGTCAAACAATGGCAATTAAGCGAAGTTTGCCAGTGAGCCAGTTATTGAATGGTAAAAGTCGGGGGTGCGTTAAGTTGAAAGGAGTGAGTGCGACTTAAAGCACGAGCTGTCACAGAGCTATATATAAATAGATGTAAATCGAATATTTGCGCATAAATGCTCATATATTGCACAGTGGAAGCCAATGCAAGTTTCTGTATGTGAGTTTGTTTAGTTATGATGTCATGAAAGCCCCGCATGCATACTTGCCACATTTAGCTTTGCCTTACACGCCCTCGCACTACTGGCAAGCCTTTGCAAGCAGTGCACCGAATGAGGCCACAATTGGCTGGCATGACGGGCAAGCAAAGGCGGCATCGGTGGTGGTAAAGTTTGGTGGTAAGCCACACTTATTGGCTCAAACATGAAACAGTTCACAAGTGGCTAATAACACTTGGACACATAAAGGCAGCCAACAAGTGTGGCACATGTACATGCGGAGAGGAAGTTGTGACGTGCCTCATAAGCCATGGTATGGCAACTGCAATACTCATATGCCAAGTGCAACACACGAATCTCGCAAATTGACTCAGACGTTTATGAAGCACTAGATTTTGTGAAAGTAATGCTTGCAGTAAAAATATGGATGGCTCCAAAATAGACTAGTCTTACACTAGTTCTCTCGGGAGTAGTTACCCATACATGTGATTGTCGCAAATCAAATTAATTAAGTGCGATAAATGATTGCAGTAAAACGGTGGATAGTTTCAAAAAAGAACTACTCTTATACCAAATTCTTTAGAAAGGGTTGCCAACAGGTCAGTGTCACAAATGAACTAAGATGCTTAAAGAGGGCTGGATTGAGTGAGAATAAGTAATTGCAGTAAAAATTAGGACTGTTTCAAGGAAAACTAGTCGCATACTTATAGATACGGTTATGATTACCAACTAGTTTAGAGTGATATAGTTGAAATATAGCCAATGAGAGTTTGTCTACGATTTTCTTCATTGTAGGGCATACCAAGAGGTTCAGAATTACGAGCTCTCAGTTTTCAGACAAATTCGAAAATAGGAATACTTAAGCAAACTTGATTGCGTGAAAAGGAACTGGAATGAGATCGAATACTTTGCCTTGCATATATCTTTAGTACAAAGGCCTGAGTAGCCGAATATGTCTGCAAGGACCAGTTCAAAACTAGTGCAAAACTATTGAAGAGTTAAACAATGTGCTCGTAAGCATTTGTGTAGCACTGGTATTGTTGATTAAGGCATGGACTAGAGTGATAGCGAAATGGTTTAGTTCTGAGCTAGTCCGAAACAGTGTGATTTACTCCGCCTTAGTGCGATAAGTAAGTGTTAGCACACTTGTGCTTGAGTGCCGCAATTTATTCGCTTTGGATGGTTTAGTCTCGTCTGTTCACGAGATTTAATTCGCTTTGAGTTTCGGAAAACCGGATATACGAACAGACAAGTAAATTCAATAGACTATCGGAACAAAAGCACACGCATTCACTGTATCAGCTCGGGTGCATGTACACTAATATGAAAGGAGGTTCATACAATAGCCCATCATTTGCTATTTCCCTAAGCGGTATGGTGAACATACCGCATACAGCATACACACACCTGCGTTCAAAATAAGAGGAGCGCGACGAATTATCAAGTTTTAGCTACTTTTTTTTTTTTTGGTTTTTCTACTTAATTTTTTTATGTTTTTGTAAGAATGCACTATCTACAATAAAAGCCACAAAACTTATAGCTTCCGACTTTGTACAAAGTCAACGCAAATTAAACAAATTAAAAAAAAAAATCCACCAAAATCTCCAACTTTTTACTCAGAATTTTTAGAAAAATGTTGCGTATGCCGTCTTTTAGCCCCTTCGAAATTCTCATTTATTATTCACAATTTTTTTGTATCGCTGAGGTGTTCCAAATTTTCTTCCATATAATAAACTAACGAAAATGTGCTTTATATGGCAGAAAATTCTGAACATCTCTCTCTTCTTAATTAGCGCTATAACCGTTTACGCGATTTTGGCCGAGTTTAACAAAGCGCGCCAGTCGTTTCGTTCTCGTGCTAACCGGCGCCAGTTGGACACACCAAGTGAAGCCAAGTCCTTCTCCACCTGATCTTTCCAACGCAGAGGAGGCCTTCCTCTTCCTCTGCTACCACCAGCTGGTACCGCATCGAATACTTTCAAAGCCGGAGCGTTTGTATCCATTCGGACGACATGACCCAGCCAACGTAGCTGCTGGATCTTTATTCGCTGCGCTATGACTATGTCGTCGTAAAGCTCTTACAGCTCATCGTTCCATCGTCTACGATAAATTCTCAACATCGCATGTATAAAAAAATTGTATAAAAAAACTTCAAACTTGCACTTTGTTATACTAGGGCTATAAAACTGCATACCATGAAATTCTTTAAGGCGTCTGATTAAAAAGTTGAACATTTTCATTACAAATTTTTTTTTTTATTTTTTAAGAAATTTATGCACAATTTTGTGCTTTGATGTATATAGTTTTTGTTCATTATAAACTAAATTCAAAACCAAAAAAACTAAAAATTACTATTTTGTCGGGCTGCTATTTTTTTGAACCCAGGTGTATACGTTGAGCCCAGGTATACAGTACAGCGCAGCGGCTTGCACTCAGCAAATGGCGATGCAGTGAAGAAAAATCACACGCATTGCAGCCACATTGAATGTAAAAATGCAAAAATGCTCCAAACATAAAAAAATCTCAAAAAACGCACCCCATTCAGCGAAAACACCAAATGCAATGCTCATCCGAAGAGCATGTGGTATGCAGAACATTTGGGAATATCGGCATGTCCCCCTGCGAAATGAGTGCCTGTCAATGCATAGTGTGGCCTTCAAAGCCGCTCAGCGCTTGTGCACCAATATCGAGGTATATTTCAACACCCGTTCAACATGCTTTTTAGCGTTCAACATGACCAACCATCAAATCGGCAGCAACAACAGTTTCAACTCAACTTCAGGCTCACCTCTTATTTATCTTTTATCATTGCATACCAGCTGATGATATTCGCCTTTTTCACTGTCCAATTTTTTACGTTCTTTGTTGTTGCTTTTTGTTTTTATTTTTTTGGCAAATGCTTTTCCTCTGTAGCGCGTAATTGGATTTAAAATTGTTTCAAAATCATTCGACGTCGAAACGAGCGAATTGACTGACTGTTCGACTGCTTGGTTGGTTGGTTTTCAAGTTGGTATGGCAACTATTTTTTATGTTTCCCAATTTTTATTTCATTTTAAAAGAAATTTTTGTTGTTCATTGCTGCGTAGCAGACCGATGTTGCGACTCTTTGCTGAATTTTCCACTTTTCGTGCACCGTGAAATGCTTTTCCTGAAAGTTTTTCACCTTATATATGGATTAGAGAAAACGGTATAACAGAATTAATATTGGCTTTGACAAGCTTTCAATTTTTTTTACATAGAGTTGATGTCACTGAAAAAATGATTTATATGTACAACGAGGGCTTGAATAAGAATTGCTCTGTTTTAAAATAAAATTTAAGAATTAATATTTTTTCCAAAATATTGCTTTGATATTTTTCACTGAAAGTAGTTTAGTGTGGCCACATTTATAAAGCGAGCCCCTTGCTCTAGGGTATAAGTTAGCTTGCAGCCTCATTTGTTGGTAAACATATAGTGAGTCAAAAAAGTATTGGCACACTCGAAAAATAAAAGTTCCCAGTGATATAACTTTTCTTCTAATGAAAGTAAAAAAAAATAAAAAACGGTATTTTCTAAATGTATTTATTTATTACGTATCTGAACAAAAAAAATTAATTTCGACTTAGGTTTACAAGCTGAACCTTGAAAGGTAAAATGAGGCACAAATTCACATCAAAAAAGTATTGGTACAGGTAACGTAATCAGCTTGATCCAGTGCAGCTGTAACGCGCTAATACTTTGTGGGTCCTCTTATAGACTGAATAACGGCCTGCAAACGTCCTTTTATACTATTTACCAGATTTGAAGTTTCGGAAGGTGTTACTTTATTCCATTCAGCAATTATTGCCTCTTTTAGAGAATCCTTTGACGTTATGTGGTGAGATTGTATCTTCCGTTCTAGAAGATGTCGCACATGCTCAGTGTTCTAAGCTGTTGCAATGGTATATCAACCACTCCTGCACAAGATAAGATGAATGTTTTGGTTCATTATCTTGTTGAAATTGCCAAGTTGTCCTATTAAGGCCCAGTTTTTCGCCACTTGAACTTAAATTTTCTTTAAAAATGTCGCGATACACATGCTTATCTATTTTCTCATCTATGAACACGAGCTCTCCGAAACCTGATGCCGCGAAACACTCCCAAACCATCACATTTCCTCCACCGTGTTTAACTGCTTTGAGCAGGTTGTTCTCCTGAAGCTCTTTATTCGGCTTTCGCCAAATCTTTTGAGCTCCATATGACCCAAACAAATTGAATTCTGATTCATCACTCAATATGCTGGTGTTCGGGCATATTTAAATGCTGTTTAGCAAGTTCTAGCGTCTTTTTCTTATTTACCATCGAAATGAAGGCATTGCGTCGAGGAACTCGGCCATGATACCCAGCCTTATATAGGATATTCCAAACAGTTAGGGGGTTGAAATTGATTTCAAATGAATTTTGCAGGGTTTCGCAAAATTTGTCAGCCGAGGTTTTTGGATTTTATGCCACCATGGACACCACAATGCGTTCCTGTCGTTCGATTAATTTTTTTGGGCGGCCAGATCTGCTCTCCGGAGCTATTTTGCCAGTATTTCAATAATGCATAACGATGTTTCGAACGCTGGACCTTGATTTATCGACAACTTTGCCAATTTGCGATAGGATTTTTTTCTAAATACAGTTTTATCATTAATTGACGTAGTTCTAGGGAAATTTCAGCACCACGACCCATTTTGGTCTATGTCCGTTGAAATCGCGATCAAAAGTGATTGCGACCGTATGCAATTCCTAAAATAACGGGAGTTTACCGTTACGACGCCAAAAGCATAAGCTAACATAAAAAATGTGCCAATACTTTTTTGATGTAAATTAGTGTATTATTTTACCTTTGAAGATTGAGCTGTAAACCTATGTCGTTATTAATTTTTTTTTTTGTTCAGATACGTAATAAATAAATATATTTAGAAAATACCGTTTTCTATTTTTTATACTTTCATTTGAAGAAAAGTTACAGCACTGAGAACTTTGATTTTTCGAGTGCGCCAATACTTTTTTGACTCAATGTACAATCGCCACTATAGGAGATTACAAGGGAATACGACGTGTGAAACTGGCTTATTATAAGTTCTTCGAGTTAAGTTAATTTTTTGGAGCTACATATACCGACCATTTTATTGTAAGCGATAATTTCACAAGGAAACACCCAAAATACCCAAACCCCAGCCCTCCTCTCAATACCAATTGTTGTGCCAGTACTGCCTATGAAAGACGTGGGTATAATCTTTTACAAATAGGTAACTTAGAAGTTCAATATTGAGGGGAGGAATAAGAAGGCAACATTTGCAACAGAACTACGTTTTGGATCTACAACATCTTTATAAAACCAATTCTGTTGAATGGAATTCTCGTCTGGTGGAACTCACTGGAGCGGATGTATGTTAAAGAACAGGTTAAGAGTGTAAAGGTATGCCCCATTCGTATCAGTGTGGTGCTTCGGACCACTTCTACTCTAGCGCTTAACGTGACAGCACTCCTGTGGCAAGTACGAATGCTGCCCTTTGCGCCTTTTGTGCCCTTTCCAGTATGCTCTTTGATACTATGTTTTCCTATCTATGTCCAGTCTTGTACTACAAACACATAGGTCCTCATTTTGTCAAATCTGTTGCGAGTTCGTCTGAAATAGAAGAAATATTATTGAAGAGTAAAATACCTCCTGCATGGTCTTCCACTTCTAAAGGTGTCTGCGACACCAACTTGAACACCCATTTGCTCCAATTTATTCCTTCGAAAAAATGTCGAGCTTAACTATGACACTAGAGGCTAACTTGATTATTATAACTTTAATATCAAACAAGAAAATATATATTTTTAAATTTTATTATTAGCTATTCCCTATCACTGTGTCTACGTTTTCTTTAACCCCAGTCTCATGGCCATCACACCCAAGCATGTGAACGCAATTCCCTTTATACACAAGACACATCGAGGCATACACCCAGATTCCTGCCAAACTGCCACTTAAGTTAGCCATGCAGCCAAGCAGTAAGCAAGACGGAATAGTATAACAGGAACAGCAACAACGCCACTTCCACTGGTCTAACAACCACCTACTGACTAGAAATGTGGACCGTTTGGGTAAGGAGGAAATTCGCTATCTGACTACTCATCTAACCCACTGCTAGCTGCCACATCCGGCGCGGACTAACAGTATTTTAGCAATCTGCTTTGTACGTTTGTGCGCTTACGCATCTACTGCTGGTATATTTGTGTACGCGAAGCGACATTTGCCTTGTTCAAGCAGGAATACCCTGTCGTCGTTGTCGTTGTCCTTGTCGCTATTGGAAAGACGCTCTTGTCAATTGCGAAAAGCGAATGGATTAGCAATGATCTCAATGAGTGAATAATGCAGCAAAGAAATTTAATTTCACGTCTTTTACTTTTAAGTGCACTACACCGTATACAAAGAAGCACCAGCTAACTCCCAAGCCGCTGCAAACGGCTTTGATCCGCTACGAAGAGACAAAAAACCGCCTCAACTAAGTCACAATGTGACTCACAATGCCAAGACAGGACGTAAATGCAAACGGAGAGGCGGATGTACGTATATTGAAATCTAACGCTGCTTCTTTGTTTGTCCGCATATTTTTTTCTATTTTACCCGCTCCTGAACGAGTCACCAACACAAAATCTCTCATCAAAAAGACACTTAAATGTTAGCAGTATTTGACAAAGAGACAAAATGAATATTCTAAGCAATATTCGTTTAAAATATATTTGACATCAACGCATCTTCGGCATTCATTACTTGCGTATTCTCTTTCTTACGCTTCCCCTCCCTTTCGCAATTCGATTGACGTTTGACGCTTTCATGGTTGGCTACGTAATGGAGTGCTGCATAGAGGGAAGTAAGATTAAGTGGATGCGAAGTATCAAAGATATTCGTTTTAACACTTCGTATTCGCGGCCAATTTCATGGTGGTTAAGCTTATTTTAAGCATAGTTGAAATACCTAATAAAATGACAGCTATGTAAATGCAACCCTACATTGGTGTCGGAGAAGCAAAGGGAGGTGCCGAATTGAATTCAAATGGTGTGGACGGATTTAAGTATTGTTTAAGCATCAGAATGCGTAATAAATGGGAAACCCCCTATGTACGAACAATTTTTATTATACTTGAATTTCTCCATACCCTCTGTCCCTACCTGGCTTTATAGGATATAATAAGAATAGTAATAATGACATTTTTCTCAATATTTAAATTAAATTATTTGCTTCGACCAAGTTTTAAAAGTTTTCTTCTTCCTACTTGGTGGAACACAGACCCTCTGTCTACAGTATCTGCTTTCAATATTCATAGGAGTGATTGCGCAGTGTCAATACCTGTAGGTGCGACTGAAATCGGAATGCTGACCTGCAGTGAGTGGAACACTTTACAAGCGTGTCCTTTGAAACAAAAGTAACAGAAAAGGTTAGGCTTGAAACCAAACAACATGTTTCAATAAAAAATAGAACCTGCTCGAATGGAATACATTCTTTTGGCGGCAACTAGGTAAGCTATTTTTGGTATAACAATTTGTATGCATGCATTTCGAATGTCCGGTATGCTCAGCTGGTTAGAACTAGCCAAACATAAGGCCGAAGTAATCTCGAGGTCAGTATGCAAATAGGCGAGACGTCACTAGTGACTCAAAAAGCAGTGAAATATCTAGGCATTCAACTTGGTTGCAGATTTACGTTCTGGACCCAGATACGGCACGGGGTTGCCAAAGCAGCGAAAGTCACGATAATGCTAAGCAGACTTATCCAAGCATCGATGGACCAAAACAGAGCAAAAGTAGGCTGATTATGGCGATCTCGAATTCAATTTCCTTGAATGGTTGCGAAATATGAGGAGTTGCGTTAAACTACAGAATCAAGCGCAAAGCACAGGAACGGTACAACGACGAACTACACTCAGAGTTGCTTCAGCCAACCGCACTGCCTCAAGCGCGGGTGTTTTTGTGACAAGCGGGGCTATACCTGTCGACTTCTTGGCACCGGAACGAATGGATGCGTGGGATTACACGAAAAAACACGCCACCATTAGCGCCGCTGAACGGAGATGTGAAATTATGCAGCGGTGGTAAAGCCGATGAGATACTGAATCGAGTGGCAGATGAACGGCGAAGCTCATTCCAAAACGGATACTTCTGGAAATACCCATGACGCATGGGTAAGGTAAGTGACCACAGGTGCATATACTGCAAAGCACCGAGCGATGACGCCGAACACACGTTCTTTAGTTGCGACAGATGGCTTGTGGAAAGAGAGTGGAAAGAGCAGATTGGCGACATCGCATCGACCAATATAATCAGCAAAATGCTTGAAGGCGAGGATGGCTGGATTGCGGTAAAAAAACATACATTGAAGACGTATTACGGACACTGTAGAACAAAGCGAAGCCTCACCGACAGTTGCATAAAAAGACGAACCTATAGCATGACCCTATCTAGAAATATAGTGGAACCAAACGTGGGTGAATAGAACTGATCCATTTCATGGACGTCGCAAAAAGTATTTCCTGGAAAGGAGTTCTCCCGGGAAAGCAGGAGAGTTTGTTTTAGTGGTCACACCACTCAAAACTATTTGCCAATCGGAGGCGGAATACAACTGTAGCTCCCTTAATTTATAGAAAAATATCAAAAGCACACCACAAATTGAAGGACGAGCTCGGCCAAACGTCCGACAAAGGGTGTAAGCGCCTATTATACCAATTTCCAGTTCAATGCACCTATTACTCTAGTGCTTCATGACTTTAATGAGATATCAAACTCCACTTGGTTTGATTTTTCATTTTCTAAACATTTTTAACATTTTTTTTTTTTTTTTGGTTGAATGCTAAAATTATGCTAACAGATTTATAAATTTATTGAGCAAGTTGTATTTTACGCTTAGTTCTTTTGTTTATTAATTTAAAAAAATTGTATTACGATGCTCGTTTGAAAAGTCCGTGCAAAATAAAAACTACTTAATTAACGGTCAACCTCGTTCAATACTTTTCTATTTTGTTGGTCTCTTCTGAATAATAGGATTTGTCCAAGTCCGAAAAATAGCCATTCGCTTCTGCAATCCCCTCGCCGTTTGAATAAAATTTCGCCAACCATTTCTTCAAATTGGAGAATAAATAGTAGTCGGAGTGATCTCTTCTTCTTCTTAATTGGCGCGATAACCACTTACGCGATTTTGGCCGAGCTTAACAAAGCGCGCCAGTCGTTCCTTTCTCGTGCTAACCGGCGCCAATTGGACACACCAAGTGAAGCCAAGTCCTTTTCCACCTGATCTTTCCAACGCAGAGGAGACCTTCCTCTTCCTCTGCTACCACCAGCTGGTACCGCATCGAATGCTTTCAAAGCCGGAGCGTTTGTATCCATTCGGACGACATGACCCAGCCAACGAAGCCGCTGGATCTTTATTCGCTGCGCTATGTCTATGTCGCCGTAAAGCTCATACAGCTCATCGTTCCATCGCCTGCGATATTCGCCGTTGCCAACGTGCAAAGGTCCAAAAATCTTACGCAGAATCTTTCTCTCGAACACTCCAAGCGTCGCTTCATCGGATGTTGACATCGTCCACGCTTCTGCGCCATACGTTAGGACGGGCATGATGAGAGTCTTGTAGAGTGTTAGTTTTGTTCGTCGAGAGAGGACTTTACTGCTCAGTTGCCTACTTAGTCCAAAGTAGCACTTGTTGGCAAGAGAGATTCTACGTTGGATTTCAAGGCTGACATTGTTATCGGTGTTAATGCTGGTTCCTAAATAAACGAAGTCTTTTACAACCTCGAAATTATAACTGTCAACAGTGACGTGGTTGCCGATACGCGAGTGCGCCGACTGTTTGTTTGAAGACAGGAGGTACTTCGTTTTGTCCTCGTTCACCACCAAACCCATTCGCTTTGCCTCTTTATCCAGTTTGGAGAAGGCAGAACTAACAACGCGGTTGTTAAGGCCGATGATATCAATATCATCGGCATACGCCAACAATTGTACGCTCTTATAAAATATTGTGCCTGAGCGATTAAGTTCTGCGGCTCGTACGATCCTCTCCAACATCAGGTTAAAGAAGTCATACGACAGCGAGTCACCCTGTCTGAAACCTCGTTTGGTATCAAACGGCTCGGAGAGGTCCTTCCCAATTCTGACGGCGCTGCTGGTGTTGAGCAACGTCATCCTACATAGCCGTATTAGTTTTGCGGGGATACCAAATTCAGACATCGCGGCATACAGGTACCTCCTTTGCGTACTGTCGAATGCAGCTTTGAAGTCGATGAAAAGATGGTGTGTGTCGATTCTCCTTTCGTGGGTCCTTTCCAAGATTTGGCGTATTGTAAATATTCGGTCGATGGTAGTCTTTCCAGGTCTGAAGCCACACTGATAAGGTCCAATCAGTTGGTTGACGGTGGGCTTCAGCCTTTCACACAATACGCTCGCTAGAACCTTATAGGCGATATTTAGAAGACTAATCTCGCGGTAATTGGCACAAATTGCAGGATCGCCCTTCTTATGGATTGGGCAGAGCACACTTAAATTCCAATCGGCAGGCATGCTTTCATCCGACCATATTTTGCATAGGAGCTGATGCATGCACCTTACCAGCTCCTCACCGCCATGTTTGAATAGCTCAGCCGGCAGTCCGTCGGCGCCCGCGGCTTTGTTGTTTTTTAGCCGTGATATTCCTATTCTCACCTCGTCATGGTCGGGTAACGGAACGATAATTCCGTCGTTCCCCAGTCGGAGTGATCGGTTGGAGGCAAATCTGGAGAATACGTGAGATTTAAATGAGTTGGAACCATATTTCCGTTAATTGTGTGACACAGCTGCTGAGGTATGATATTCCACACACACGAAATTCTTTTACGTCCATTTTCTTGAAAATCACTCGACATACTCGATTCCAAGGAATGCCAAACACAAAGAAATAGACTGATCTGGCTGAAACTTGGTGTGTGTTCTTCCAGGAGATGCTATTACTAAACATGACCTCGATATGCACCAATAGTGCCATCTCTCTGACTTTGCTCGGACTTTTCACACGACCCTAGTAGTAAGTTAATTGCAGCAGTAAAACTTTTTTGATTTTGAGTGTAATAAATAAATAAATAAACAAATAAAAGGTGAGCCAATTGAGCTATTGGTTGCGCACCCCTGTTGTAGAGAACTAATTGCTTCGCTTGCTGGGTCAGGTCGTACAAATAAGCACAAATAATCCAGCTTTCGATGTGGTAACTGCTGTTCAAATCGCACCAATTACGAAAATGAAGACTTTGTGACACCTACACAGTTGCACACATACAAATAGTTAAACTTTGAAGTTTGAAGTATTTACTAACATTAAATACTCGCGCAATGGTTATCCTTTCGAAAAGGTAATAAAAAATGAAGCCAAAATAATTTTTTGTAATGACTAATGTGGAAAAATTAATTACTTATACAGAGAAAACTGCCCAGAATCACCTTATTGTTGCGCTACATAACATAAAGTATAAACACCCTTTTTAATATTAATCGAGAGTTTACCTTTGTGTTCAAACACACACAAAGGCAAGTGCGAGCTGATAAGTAACCACAATATTAAACGTTTGCACTCGCTTCAATAGTTATACTACAAGAAAGGGACGGAGTGAGAACCAACCAACCACCGCCATTCAACATTTCCAAAACTCTCTGCTCCTTCGCGCCACATCACCCTTTACACCAAAGCGCACTCTATAGAAATGTAAGCACGCTAAGCTGCATATGTATGTATGTATGTATGTACGAGCATATATTTACAAACAGTTGATCCCTTTCATATTTTGCACATTCAAGGCAATTTATTTCCCTTTTACCCCATTTCGAAGCGGAATCGTTTTTTATATATCACTACAAATGGGAATACGCACATCCGTGGGAGTTTGTGTGTGTGTATGTGGTTGTGTGCATTTGAGAAGCTTTGGCAAGAAATCGCTACCTGAATAGAGTTCATAAAAATGGCATAAAAAGTGAAAAGGCAGAAATAGGTAATATAAGCACTTGCCAAATATGATACAACAACAACTGCGCTCCCTTTGCGCTGCTAAAAGGTGCGTAAAAGTGCCGTTTTTTCTTGATTTTTTTTTTTTTGCAGGGGACGCCACACTCAAATAGAGCCACTAGCATACTAATCATAAATTGGGATGTTTTATTTTTCACCCCTAGTCGATATGGCTTTTGCATTAAATGCGGCAACTTGCGCCGAGGTAGACAATTTTGCCAGGGTTGTGTGCAGTTGTCAGAAATTCATTTTCAAGTACAAAGCAATGAAATTTGATTGCGCTATGATGAAGGTGTCACGTTCAAAGGGCAAATAAAAAAGTATTTTTCTATTTTTCCAATTTCCCAATTTTTTTTTTACAGTAATACTCACACTTTTTTTAACGAGCGCAAGATCAAAGCCGAAAAAATTGTGTGTGCATTAGTTGCTCGAGTGTAGCAACTCCAGGGGTTGCTGCTGGTATCTTGGTAGTGTTGGTTACAGTTGGTTCAAAAAAAGGGGGAAAAAGACCAGAAAATTTCTTTGAAAATTGATACAATAGTAAATTACGTTTTAATATCCAACATGCGAGCAAACATATTTTATATAACTGTTTTCCCCCTCTTTTCTTATTTCTTTTCAACTCGCCCACATTGCTGCTGTCCAGGCCTGGAAGCGGACTTGTTCTACGTGCACGAGGGTTCCATCAACACATACGCCATGCATTTTACGGTGCCGGTGCCAGCAGATGTACATGATTTAGAGTTCTCGTGGCAGAGTTTGACCACGTACCCGGTAAGTACATGTAACAGCGGACCTTCCTTCCTACCGCCTGTTTTCTTGACGGGCATTTTTTCTGCCATGCTCTTTGCGCACGAGTATGTGTGTGTCACTCTGTGTGACCCCAACGAGCATGGCAGTGCCACCACTTATGCAGCACTCAAAATCTAATTTGCACTCCATTAACCTTCTCGTCAACATGAAACAACTCGCCCTCGAATGCATATGCGCATTCAACAACAATAACAACAAATCGTATTACACGACCACCCCACCACCACCACCACCGCCACCAACTATAAATGTATGTGAAATGTTTTTGGCGCTTGCAGCTGCCCTATACTATCACGATCGACTATGAGCACGACCAGACCGCGTTAGCAGCGCCCACGCTCAGCATACCCGACAAGGGATATGTGCCTCAGCAAATTGAAACGTTTCTGGTGCATTTGCCGTGCACGGGGAATGGCAATATGGAGGTGCCGCTTGTCGTCAATATGTTGGTGAGCGGTCCGCCGCGCACTAATGACACCAAATTGCATTTTAAACGGAATAAAATATGCCTCAAAGGTAAGCGCCATCCAGCTCGGCTAATCCATTTACATCTACCTCGCCATGCATTCATCCCATCCCATTCCCATAACATTTTTTGCTTTTGGCATCATTGCATTTTCAAACGGGCATTCGCCATTTTCTCTACGCTTTGCGTCTTCTTCTTCCGTCTTCTAGGTTTATTTCCCGCCCCGAATCAGTCAGCAGCGCCCGCTCAAGCGCCCTCGCCGGGTCATGCGTTGCTAGGTGCCGCGGCCTGTGCATTAGGCCTGGTGCTGGTTGTTGGACTGATTGCGTCGGCTATGTATGTGCGCGCACGCAAGCAGATACGTCAGGACTCATTGCAGTAAGTATTTTGAGAGGGAATTAAATGAAGAAGTTAAAGTGCATTTATTCTATGAAATTTTATGCCACTTTTGACCTTTATCTCTTCTCTTTATTGCATTCTTTGTTATTTTAGTACCAGCTTCACCACCGCCGCTTACGGCAGCCATCAGAACGTTTTCATCCGCTTGGATCCTTTGGGACGTCCACCCAGCGCGAACAGTGGTTCCTATGCGACTATCGCCAGCCTGAATAAGTACCCTTCGGAGTCGAAGAAATCTTGCAACATATTTGACAGTAAGTATTGTTAAAGTCTACAGAACTTAACCCCATTGAGTCAAACAGAAATTGGCATTATTTAAATTTTGAAGGGAATTTGATGCAATCCTAATGATTTTGTCTTTGTAGTTCTTACCATAGGAGGCACCTTGTTTCACGTTCCAATATTTTTGGCAGTTTGGCGATTTAAAGCCCCTCTGAGATCAAGATATCGATTTGTCCATTTCGGGATCTGTTAACCCTTTCTGCTTTCCAATTTTATTAGAGTTAAGAATTTTTCGAATTTTTCGGGTTGGTGGGGGAGTATTCTGTATGGAGCCTCCCATAAAACTTAAATTTAGGCTCCCGGACCACTGTAGTATTTTCCAAGCGGAGGTATCCGCAATTAAGGAAGCGGTGGACTGGTTGCTCAATTCGGTAATTACCGTAAAGGAATTAAATATCTACTCCGATAGCCAATCGGCAATTAGGGCCTTGGGCTCGCTGTTTATACGCTCGAGATTGGACGGGGAATGTCTGGCTTCTCTCTCGATTGCATCCGAATACTTCATCATCAGGCTCATTTGGATTCCCGGGCACAGCGGCATAGAGGGAAACTGCTGGGCTGATGAGCTGGCTAGACAGGGAACTTTGGAGACGGTTTCGTCGCGAAATGAGAGAATTGGGGTTCCGCTGAGAACCTGTGGTCTGCTCCTGGAAAGATGGGCCTCGAGTCAACTCAGCGAGCGCTGGGCTAGTGCGCAAACGTGCAAGGTCGCGAGATCCTTCTGGCCACGGGTAGATCGGGGACGCTCAAGGGAACTCCTAAGGCTAACAAAGCCCCAGCTCTCAAATTTGGTGGGCATCCTTACCGGACATTGTCCGTTAGGTGTTCACGCCGTAAGACTTGGGATTGCCTCAAGTCCGTTCTGCAGAAACTGTCTGGAGGACGAGGTGGAATCATCTCAACACCTTCTTCTCAGCTGCCCTGCTCTCGTCTGGCAAAGACTTAGAAATCTGGGCTCTCACTTTTTCGCTACGCCTGCGGATATAGCCGGTGTAGATATCATAAATTTGGTGAAGTTCATTAGTAGCTTGTTACGGCTAACTACGAACGCAAATCAGCCCCCGTCGGCGCCGTCGTAAAAATGTATGGTCATCATCGTATCTAATCCCAAGGCTCCTTATTCCTTCCCATCTCCTTCCTCCTCTCCCATGTATGGCACCACAACGGACGAATTTCCTAACATTTGTCCAAGTGAGGCCTTTAGCTAGGGCAGCCATTTAACCTAACCTAACCCCTAAGAATTTTTCGACCAACGACAATGAATGCTTAAAAAACGACCCCTTTTCACAGCTTTACTGCGCAAATAATGTAATTGAGTGACTCTATTCAAGGGAACCAATAAATCAAGCACAATTACAACTGTTGAAAAATTATTTCTAAATTATTATTATATGTACATACATAAGAATGTCTGTGCCACAAACTACACCGCACCTCAACATAAGCATTTTTCTTGGCATTTTTTCATATCTAGTATAGTAACAACTTTAAATTATCGATTTCTCTTCGCCATATTTGAAATTGGGTCGGTTGCCGTGTGCCGGCAAACCACAAATATGCACAAATGCATGTACATGAAATAAACGAGTAAGAAATACCAAATATTAACAACAATTTGCTTTGATTTTCTTTGCAGGATTTCGCAGTTCGACGCCAACACCCTCCCCCTATGCGACCGCCTTACTACCCGTGGGCAGCGATCAAATGGCTGATACAATTTACTCTAAGCCGGAATCGATTTGTCCCTCGAGAATATCCTATTATGCCTCGTCGCAGCTAACGCAGGTATGTAGTCACAAGAGCGCACATACACACATATACCTACATATGCATAAGTGTTTGCATATAAACCAAGCGTTTCCATATTTAATATGTAGCCAGTTCATGCCACAAATACCTCAGCGCCACACCAACAACCCCATAGAGAAAATGAGTAACTTCGTAAAATCTTAGTTTTAATTTTGAAATGTTTATACGTACTTTGCACCCCAGCAACCTCCAGCCAATTTCTGTATGTATGTACACTCCACCGCCTGCTGGTAATTTCTTATTAGCGACAAATCCCTTGAAACGGTACTCCAAACACGAAAAAGCGCTTTACAGCATTGAGCGATTTTTCTCGTTTTATGTCGGCAGCACGTGTTCACATGACGACAACAATAACAATGCAACACCAACAACATTCCAACAATAAAAACAACGATTACGTGTACATGGCAATGACGAATTCAAAAATCGCAATTATTTTGTAATTTTTTATTTCGCTTATTTGCCATGCAACAGCACCAGCAGCAACTTGCAACCGCAAGCAATTGGTTTTTATGTGAGTTTGCAAATGAAATGCATTAGAAAATGTAAAATTGGTGTCAGTTCGAGGGTGAATGACAAAAATTGTAAAACCAAATTCCAACGACATCATCTTTTCAGATAAAAGTGGAAATAATAAAAAACTTGTGTATGCCGCCGCTTTGATAAGCAAATATCCATGCACTTAGAGGGTGTGCGAACTGTAAAAGGCATTAATAAATATGAACATTATCTTTACCACATGCCAACCCCCACTCCGCTGAGCTTTAAAATGAACTGGTGGCAAGTAGCAGGGCGACAGGTGCACAGTGGGTTAGTGTCCAATAAATTTTACACATATAGAAGTAACTTTTATTTGGCACATGAAATTATGAAAATAAGTAAATAAATATCTCAGCAGATCCGATTGCGAAATCCATTTTTGAATCACAAATAAATATCCGAAATGTCGAAACTCACTTCAACCTCTTAGACAGCATTTCAGATGAAACAGACCAGTACGAAAGGAAAGAGTCTGATACAAGACTTGAGGAATCGAGTCCAAGCACACAAACCGCGCTGGATTTCGTCTTATCACAAGCTGAGCCGAAGACTTAAGCAGATATTAACAATAGGTAGATTTATCTGTGGTCATTATTCGAAGAGCAAAGAACATGTAAAATACTAAAGACAAATCCCGGGAATACTAATGGATAACTGATATACTGTCGGATCTCTGATGAAGATCCTCTATAGAAGCAATGGATATGAGGTGGTACGTGACTACCATTCGGAAGTGCGTAGGCTAGGTTAGGTGGTGCTGGCTGATCTGTAAAAAGATGCTATGTATTTCGGAGTCGAAGATATTATTTTATATAATTTATAATGCACGTCTTCGCGAGTTTTGAAAACCCGTTCAGCCTTTTGTCAGCAATATCCTTTCAGGAAGAAAAATATGTTGATCTTAGGCACATTTGTCGAGTCCTAAATAGAGCAGAACAGTTCCAAAGTTCCCCTAGTGTTCACTTTGTTGCAGTTTTTCCTAGACTGTGATAGCATAAAGTTTGCAGTTTTGGTATTCCAAGTCCTTAGCATTATTTTGACAGTTTTGTACGAGGTTGAGTATTCCCATATCAACTGCGTTTCTAGAGCTAGTTCCTCATTTAGTTCCGCTTTCAGAATGGTGGGTATATTTCTGATGTGTTCAATTGCGGTAAGCGGATATGTACTTGCCTTAGCGCACTCATCAGCTCTCTCATTTCGTTCAAATCTTTTGAGTCCTGGTATTCAGTAGATAATGACCTGCCCCTTTCCGCAGAGTTCATCTATTTTAGACGTGCATTATTGAACACGCACCGAGCTATTGCAAGGTTCGTACGTACCCATGGAAGTGCGTAGATTCAGCGAAATTATTTCCCGTGCACGAAATACCAAAACGATAGAAAGATGTTTCTAATAGCGGTCGGTCCTCAGCAGACAATGGCAAGTCGCCGAGTGTATTTCTGCCATAAAAAAGCTCGTCATAAAAAACCACTTCTTCTTCTTAATTGGCGCTATAACCGCTTACGCGATTTTGGCCGAGTTCAACAAAGTGCGCCAGTCGGCCATCCTCTCTCCATCTCTCCTGCCACCAGCTGGTGCCGCATCGAATACTTTCAGGGCCAGAGCGTTTGCTTCTATTCGGACGACACGATCCAGCCAACGTAGCAGCTGATTCTTTATTCGCTGCGTCATGTCTATGTCGCCGTAAAGCTCATCGTTCCATCGCCTGCGCTTTTCGCCGTCGCCAAAGTGCCAAAAAACTATTCGCAGTTTGAAAAAATATACATACGTCCCTCCTTTAGTGGAACAACATCACCGCGTATGCCACAAAAGATGAAATGCCAAATACGGTCAACTTTATTGATGTGGAAGACGTAGAATACCTTCAGCACTTCCGGATAGTTAAGGCACAATCTCGTTGCAGCAACTGCTAGTATTTTCCCATATGGAGATATGGGAACGTGGATCGCAGTGTACAGCAGACACATTGTGTACACTTTCTAAACACAAGCTGCTCTGTCCTAACCGATGCTAATTTCCGACGAAATTCAAGTTCATATACAAATAGCTTGAAATGTCGTAAGCAGGGGATCATAGGGATCAATTTTCTTTTAAAAATAAAAGAATCCCCAAATGTCGTATTTATTTTGATTTACTTGATCATATAAATTTTCCTTGACTTATTGGCACAATTCGTGCTGTATAATACTTATAACCTTGATTTGATTGATTTCATTCTTCAGCTCTAGAGTTGTTCTGGGCTTACCTGTATTAGCATAGACTATAATCTTCGTTTGGCACCCGAGAAAGAAGTACAATGTTGTCAAATAGAAAGATCCCGGCGGTCACTTAACTTCGTTGTTTTCTAAGGTAATAAATCCTTTGAACTTCGTTCGCAATAGGGCACTTGTTTCATGAGTTGTTTTCGAAGTGGCACAGTCTTGTTACAGCCACATATTGCCCAAGTTCATGTAATCTAATTCCGATCATAAAAGTTTGTTCAAATGCCGTCCGCGCCGATGACGAGGGTGTCGTCACCTGATGCACACTTTGTTCCACAGCAGCAATAACGACCTAATGACCTGCACGAGAACGCATGGGTACCAGTATCATCAAATTTCTCGACAAAATAGTTAATTGTTGGTTCAGATGGCAAGCTATCTTGACCGAAAAAACCACCTAATGTGCGAAATACTCGTTTTGCAGAACCACCAATTTCATTAAACCTTTTTATCACTTTTACGCGTTGCTTAACTTAGTATCACTCCATGGCTAAGCTTCCCAAAATCTGTACGTACCAATTATCTGAAAAAAATTTATACATAATTGTTGTCAGATATCTTCATCACCCTACACAACAGTTTAGTTTAAATGACTTACGTCCCGTACACTTTAAATTTACTATTTAGAATATGCTGTTTTTATCTCGAGACCATACTGTTCCTTGCATTTTATACATCTGTGTCAGCTCTGTGCTAATACTTCCCCCGCCTGTAAATAAGCAATTATGAACAGCTAATTGCGTTACTCGCTTATTACTTGAATATTTCATTGGCCTAACATATCTGTACTTCCCAACCAACTTATGGAGTATTAAATTGAGAGCTTCTGCGTAGCAAGGCTTAATTCTTTTGGTGGGTGTTAAAGACATAACGTAAGACCCACTGATCTTGGTAATTTGTATCAGGAAATATGTATGTATATTCTCGGCAGCGCTGAGGCTACCGGAGCTATCATATAATATAAAGGGTGGTTAAATTTTAAGGGCCCATGTTGAATGTGAACCACACCTAAACGTCAAGCTTTTTTCTGCATTTGATTTGACATTTTTCAATTTCAGACTAACTTAATTTGAACCATGCAAAGATTTATAATCGAGCAACGCGTTAAAGTTATTAAGGCTTATTATAAAAACGGGCGTTCAAATCAAAATGCATATCGCGCACTTCGTGATTTTTTCGATTTGAGCAAACCGGGTCTGTAGGAGATGTGAAAACACCAGTGCATGCTCGTACTGCAGAAAATATTGCTCCTGTTCGCGATAGTGTGGTTGAAGAGCCGTCCACCTCAACTCGTCGTCGTGCCCAACAATTGCACTTCTCACGCTCGTCGTTGATGAACATTATGCATAAAGACTTGCATTTACACGCTTACAAGGTGCAATTGACTTAAGAACTAAAGCCTCTTGACCATTTCAAGCGTCGAAGAAATTCATCTTCAGTGATGAGGCACATTTTCACCTCACTGGATTCGTCAATAAGCAGATTGCCGCATTTGAGCGAATGATAATCTAAGAGTGATTGCCGAAAAACCCATGCACCCACAAAGAGTGACTGTTTGGTGCGGTTTATGGGCTGGCGGCATCATTGGGCCGTATTTTTTCCAAAATAAGGCCGGTCAGGCAGTTACTGGCCCGAATTGGAAGATATGGACGTGGACGATATGAGGTTTCAACAGGACGGTGCCACTTTTTACACAGCTAACGAAACAATGGCTCTTTTGCGCGAAAAATTGTATGGCCGAATAATCTCACGTCGCGGCGATGTCAATTGGCCGCCAAGATCATGTAATTTGAAACCGTTGTACTTCCATCTTTGTGGTTATTTGAAAGAAAAGGTGTACGTCGATAAGCCAGCAACAATTCAAGAGCTGAAGGATGAGATAATTCGGCACATTAATGGCATAGAACCTCAATTATGCCTCAGCGTCATCGAAAATTTGGACCATCGGATGGAGGTGTGCCACCGATGCCGCGGCGGCTATTTTGCCGATATTTTATTCTATGCGTATTGAGTCATACCAATATTATCATAATAAAGGGAAATGATAATAATTTCCTAAAAAAATTGTATTTTGAAACTTAACCACCCTTTAAATTCATAACAAAAAAAAAGTACCCCAAACATTTTTCTCCCTAGGCCCTCCAATGGATGGAGCTAACAAATTCTTCTTCAGTTTCCAGCTAATGTTTTTCATTTCATAAATAATATATTTGAGGGGATCAGTGTGAAAGAAAGGAGTGAATCTCTCTTCATGCCCGTCCTATTGAATGGTGCAGAAGTTTGGGAGATGAGGCGTCACTTGGAGTGTTCGAGAGAAAGATTGTACGAAAGATTTTTGGATTTGACGACATAAACGTAGAGCAGGGAATAAAGATCCAGCGACTACGTTGGCTGGCTCATGTCGTACGAATGGATACAAATGCTTCGAAAGTATTCCATGCGGTACCAGCTAGTGGTAGCAGAGGAAAAAGAAGACCTCATCTACGTTGGAATGATCAGGTGGAGAAGAACTTGGCCCTTTTGATGTTTCCAACTGGTGCCGTTGAGCACGGGAATAAACGCCTGCGCGTTTTATTAAACTCGGCCGAAATCACCTAAGCGGTTATCGCGCTCAAGAAGAAGAAGTGTGAAAGTAAAACCATAATTTGCTTACAAGCAATTAAAACATAAAGCGCTACTCGCTTAGAAAGATATTTTTACTGACAACAAAAGTCGCCCAAATTTACGAAAGATTTTCTCTAATATCTTTCCGGTACATTCTCTTGCCTTCCTTCATCTTCTCTATATGCACTTCTTAACGTTCACTTTTGCCACATTTTCAACTTCGGCATAGGCCCACTGTACTATTTACTTCTAAAGAAAAACGCACCCAAGGGAAGTACAAACGTTTAACAGTTGAAAAGCTTCTTTCACTGTAGCCGACGTTTTACCTTTTCAACTTCCTCAGCTGTTGGCTGCCAGTAAAAAGAAGGACAACTAACCGGCATTCATTTACATTTGCTTTCCTGTATGTGGCTGTGGGTGCGCATTAGAGTTTGAAACAAACATCCATGGCACAGAAGGGCTGAATTACCAGTGAATTATTGTGTGCATGTGTACCGGGCGCATTTAGATAAGCAGCTGCTGCTGCAGCAAAAGGAAAAGCCAAAGCTAGTGATGATGCTGACAGCAGCGTTCAACCACATTCACAGCGTTCCAACGCTAACAGCACAGCGCTGGGACCTGGCCCATTTAGAGAAAAGGGCTACGGCTACTGTTCCGGGAACGGATCCAAAATATAAAGCATAAACGAAAACGTTTTGTGGTTAGCAGCGTCACGCCAACAACATTTCTGCTTCTGCTACTAAAGCAATACCTACTACTATATTTTGTACTATTAGTTGTGGTTGTTACTGTATGCATATGTATGTATATATGCATGTGCGTAAGTAACTGCCGTTGGCAAACGTCATGACAAAGTATGAGACGATTATATTTTTAATTTACATTGCAATGTGCCACAGAGAAACCAACAATGAACGACATACTTTCTAACCAATCTACCAACACACACGCACACACTCATGGGGCAAGGCATTTACAACTACATATGTATATTTATAGGTGTGGGATTATATGCACACCCACTTGTCATTTGCCACAAACGACACATAAATGTTGTGGCAAGCATAAAGAGACGTGTATTTGGGGCAAGCAACTAAGCATGTTGCATCGCCATTGCTTTTGTTACTGAGGTTACGTTTACTGTTGCTGTTGATGTTGCTGCAAGTGAAAGTTGTTGCAGCTGATAAGTCCCACAACTGGCAGTTAACCCTTTTCTTTCTTCCTTCCGCTCCGCTCTAACCAACACAAATGCAGCCAGTATTTTCAGCTATTGGAGCGTAAACAAGAACATTTACTACTTATATGCGTTGTATTTACATACATCTGTAAGTGTGTGTGTGTATAGTGCAGGCTACACATGATGTCCTGCGTGTTGCACGTTCGCAAAAACGAAACAAAAAACACCGTTTTCAGATATTAAGAACTAGCGTGCTGCTGCTGCTGCTGTTGATATTGCAGCTTGTGTGCAACATTGTAAGAATACAAAGTGGCTGAGATAATCGCTGAAATTTGCTTGAAAATTAGTTAAATTTGTGGATAAAATAAGATGATGCTTTGTGGTGCAAGGCTAAAAACTTCAATATGCAGAGTTTTTTAATGAGAGGATTTTAAAGAAAAAAATAAATAAATGAAAATAAGGAATTAAAAATAAGGAAGTAACGGCATATGTTTAACAATTAAAGCATTTCAATAAACGACAGATTTTTGTATCACAAGTGAATGTAAAACAAAAATAATAAAATTACCCACTACGCTTCTGTTAGGTATTTGGCCGAGGTCCTCCTCCTATTTGTGGTGTACGTCTTGAAGTTGTTCCAAAAATGGAGGGACCTATTGTTTTAAGCCGACTCCGAATGACAAATATTTTATATGAGGAGCTTTTTCATGGCAGAGGTTTACACTCGCAGGTTTGTCATTGTCTGTCGACGGGCGACCGCTATTAAAAAAAACTATTTCTATTATTTGATGTTAATGCACTGAGAACCTACGTTTTCTCTGATTCCCGAATGGTAGTCACGTACCAACCCATTCGGCGACAGCGGCCGAAAGGCTCTACACCTTTAATGTGAAATTTTTGTTTTATTAGAATTGGCTTTAGTATTTTAGTTCTCATTCCTCGCCACTATTTGCCGCCGAGCTTGTTTAAAATTTTATTTAGAACGTAGAATAAACATTTACGTATGACTGCAGTTTCTGCTCTTCTGGGACAATCATAAGATTTTATCTGAGGGGGTCCCTCGTGAAATTTTATAGGAAATAAATTTTCTACAATAGATTTTATTTGGACTTTCTAAAAAGGGGCAAAAGGACGCTCTTCTGAGAGAGTTAATGGGTTGAAATGTTCTACTACATTAACCTTGCTAACAACAACAACAGCTTAACAACATGCGCTGCTCTGAATGCCGTTTTGCACTTACATCAATTTTTACGCTATTTCCATCACTGCCCGAATTGCAATCAGGTTACGGAAGGTTGGCATCTGGAAGAAAATTCTCAAGGGATGTCCCTTATAGCATTCTTAGGCAAATAACACCGTATTTCTATAAACTTCGTACAGATCTCTCTATCCGCAAACTGGAGTTCGAGCAATTTTTCAAAGTAGGCAGGATTGGAACGAAAGGAAAATCTTACGGCTCTAAGATGGAATCGGGAGTCTTCTCTAAATCAGCCAATTTTTTTATTTCCTTAAAAACCAATAATGCTAGAGTTTTTCAGGCAGCAAGTTTTTTCTCTGGAAAGCGCAGAAGGCATAGAGCTCCATTTGTTCATGAGCTAATTGAATTTATTGCGTCCCCAAAAATGCTGTTGCACAGTGTTATTAGAAAATAATCTCACATCTGTGGCTTGAAAGGTGGAGAGAGTTCCATCTATACTTGACATAACAGAACTTCTTCCATAGCATTTTAGAAATATCTGTGAAGTACAATTTCAGCCAAGGAACAGTACACAGCCGCGGAAAGCGCAGAAATCAAGAAACTTTATTTCGAATCCGCCGAAGATACCGCACTCGTCCAACACAAAAAGATTTGCAAGAACGTTTCAACTGTGTACCAACCTCAAGGAGTGCGTATCACGCGGAGTTTGGAGAACATGGAGACTGTTTGGGAAGGCATCTTTGAGACCCGTGGTGCCTCCTTTCGCCATACTTTTGTCACACTTGAACATCCTGAAAAGTACTTTGTGATGAATTATGTAGAAATAATTGTATTGGTTTCCCTATAAAGTTAAATTGGTTAAAAGTGTATTGCCTCTGAATAAGCCTCATCGCTGGAAATGTTCTCTCCAAAAACCACGATTTCGACTGGCCTCTGCGCTTGCCCGAGTTAACGGAGCCGGACTTTTTCCTGTGGGGCTATTTAAAGGAAAGGAATACTTTCGCGAGAAAACCGACGATATATCCTCAGAAATACTCTCAAATGTTGTGAAAAATACATAAAAATTGTACTATAAGATGGGGATTCTCTGAGATTCTTTTCCTGTTTTTTTCTTTTAATTTAGATTTACAGCTCTTGGGGCGCACTAATGAGCTGAGGCTAGCTACCTGATTTTAAATTTCTTTGTGGCTCGGAAAACTTTCGTAAATAGTCGCTCTTAGAGATGAGAATTTGATGCAATGCCTGGTTGTAGTATGCACGCAGTTTACGCTTTTAATTCATAAGCCATTTGGAAAATTCAAACGTGTGCTATGCGAATACATGGTACATACATGCATACGATTCGGCGATTCTTCATAACAATTTTTTTCACTTTCTCAAGATTTTCATCGGTTGTCGATGTGCTGGGGCGTCCATAGCGAGCGTCGTCATTCACATTTTCTCCATGTTCTGTGAAAAGCTTGTACCACTTGTAAAAATCTTTTCGACTCAGAGTTCTCTCACCGTATGCCACTGTCAACATTTGAACTGTTTTTAAACAATTAATTCCATTTTTTACACAAAACTTGATGCAATTTCCTTCCTGGATTTTTTTTTCGATAGCTGCAAATCGCCGAACACGCAAAACACTTGTATTTATGCCTCTCGCCAACAATCTAAACCTGCTATATTGCTCAACCGTGAAAAAAACTTCGAGACGAGTGTACCAACGTAAAAAAAATAATCGAAAGTCGAATGTACATATGTAACCCGCGAAATTTGAAAATGTGCCTTATTTTTTGAACACACCTCGTACATAAGTCTCATTTTCATTTACTTCAGCTCATAACATACAGGGTAGGCCATTTAAAGCGGGCCCATTTGTTTCTGAAAAAAAACATTGAAAAAAACATTTTTTTTTGTGTTGATATGAAAAATCATTTATTTTGATTCAAGGAGATTTGTTCCAGCTAGTTTTTGAAAATGGTATCCTTCAAATGTTTGCCTCTGGCCTTGATGGCCAAATGTGTCCTTTTTTCGGCGTTTTCCATCGTTTTGGCCAATATTTCGGCCGGTATGGCGGCGATTTCGCGTCGGATATTGTTTTTAAGTTGAGTTAGAGTCCTTGGCTTGTTGATGTATACCTTGGATTTCAGATAACCCCACAAATAAAAGTCCGGTGGCGTCAAATCTGGTGATCTCGGTGGCCACGGAAAATCACCATTTTTCGAAATCAACCTTCCAGGGAACAATGGCTTCAAAAAATCGATTGTAGCGTTTAATTTTTGTGCCATTTGAATTTTGTACGGAAACATTTTCAAATCGATGCGAATTATGCGCCTGAGTGTTGTCCTGGCGATGCCTAATTCCTGAGAACGACGATAACTCGATGTTCGCGGAGCCTCCTCAACACTGGCTCGTACAGCCTCGATATTTTCAGCAGAACGTCGTGTACGTTGTCTGGATGCGTGGCTGGTATTGCTGAGACTACCGTGGTTAATAAATTTTGCGTATAAACGCTGTAAAGTGCTTTTGGATGGCGCACTTTTAACTTTTTTTTTTTTTTTAAACGCACGTTGAGTTTTCACAATTGAGAAGTTATTTTGGATGTAAAGCTGAATTATTTCAGCGCGTTCTTTTGGAGTGTACTGCTCCATGGTAAAAATTGTCTTGGACTGACGCTTCCAACGCGCTATGTCATTAGTCGATCTGACGTTCCTGTCAAAAGTTATAGGGTTGCCCGATGGCCTACCCTGTACTTATGTTTACAAAAATAACAAAAAAACTTATTTTTACATTTGTGCATGTTGGCGGTTTTTAGCTCATCAGCATTTTCACCTTCCTAACTGAACAAATGGTCATTAGCCATACTTGATGGATAAAGTGAACAAAGGAACTGAAATCTGGGTTTTGATACTAGTATTAAAAGAGTGTTACAAAAACTGTGTTGACGCACTTTTTGAACAAAATAATGTAGAGAACAGCTTGAGCAAAATTCGGCTCTTTTTTGGCCACAATAGAACTAAAATGTACTGGCCGAAACCGCAGCTCGGTCACTCTCTAGATAGAAGTATCAATAAACAAATATTTTGCCACTATTTTTTTTTGGAAATTAACAAATTGAATACAAGCATATATTGATTTTAAAAAATATGAAAGGCAAAACTCGCTTTAATCCAATATTATTTTTATATTCCGTTCCCGTCTAATTTGAAAGAAAAATTCTAATTAATAGCAAAAATTAATCAGAGATTAAAATATAGGTACCAAACAGAATATGTGTGGCAGAAGGAACAAAGATTTACATAATTAAAATTATTTTTGTATTTCCTTGCCACCAGGTGAAAATGTTAAATAATATGATAGTAAAGCCGAGTTAAATATTAGGATGTGGGTATTGCACAATTTATGATTCAGAGCATTAAATAGTATTTTTTTAATGGCGTTGCCACTTATTTTTTAAATAAAAAATTATTGAAAATGCCTTATAACATAAAGTATGTACATTAACTCTAGATCACTAAACTTAAATCAGTGTTACTCTGTCACAAACCTTTCCTCTCACAGACTACAAATTAAAAACAAGTACATTTTTATATTTCATTTTTTTATTTCAAACAAATGAGTGTAAATAAGAGAAGTATCATATTATATATACGAGGTGTGTTTAAAAAGTGTCGCGAATTTTGTGTTTTTTTTCAAATATATTTATTTATTCAGCAATATCGCTTTTGTCCACTTCAAAGTAGTCCCCATGAGATATTATGCACTTGTGCCAACTTTTTTCCAATCTTCGAAGCACTTCAAAAAATCTTTTTTTTTTATTTTGCTCAGCTCCTCCTTCGATGCCGTCATTATCTCGTCAATCGTAGCGTGGCGTCGTCCTTTCATGGGCCTCTTCAGTTTCAGGAACAAGAAAAAGTCACAGGGGGCCAGATCTGGGGAATACGGTGGATGTGGCATCATTAGTGTGTTGTTTTTGGCCAAAAAGTCGTGCACAAGCAACGATGTGTGTGTAGGGGCGTTATCGTGATGCAGGAGCCAGTTTTTGTTCTTCCACAAATCCGGGCGTTTCTGGCAGAATGCTTCGCGCAAATTGCAGGTAATATTCCTTATTGACCGTTTTACCCTGTGACAAGAACTCACGATTCACAACGCCCCTGCAATCGAAGAATAAGTAAGTAAGTAAGTAAGCAAATCTTTTACATTCGACGGAACTTGGCGCGCTTTTTTCGGTCTTGGTTCGTGCGGCAGCTTCCATTGAGATGGTTGAGCTTTGGTTTCCACGTCATAACCATAAACCCACGATTCGTCACCAGTTATGACCCTCTGAAGCAAATTTGGGACGTCGCAGGCAGAGTCCAACATCTCATTAGCAATGTTCATGCGATGCTGCTTTCGGTCGAAATTGAGCAGTTTTGGTATGAATTTTGCGGCGACCCGTCTCATGCCCAAATCATTGAAAAAAAATCGATGATACGAAAATACCATTTTCTTCACTTCATCAATTATTTCGTCTGTTGTTGAAGTGCTCGGGCGTCCGGCACGCTTTTTGTCGTTCACATCTCCTCGGCCTTCTGAGAACATTTTGTACCACCGATAAACGTTGCTTTGGTCCAAAGTAGCTCCTCCGTATGACACAGTCAACATTCGGAATGCAGCCGCGCACTTAATTTCGTTTTTCACACAAAATTTTATCCATCTTTTTGAATAGGTAAAAATCGAAGATGAGCCGCAGCACATGCAAGCAAAGCAGCTGTGAACAATTAACTGAACATTCAAAATGCCGAACTCGTCGGCATGAGTGAGAGACATAACGCCACAAAAAAATCGAAATTCGAATACACGTAACCTGTGAAAATTCGAAATTCGCGATACTTTTTGAACACACCTGGTATAGGGAAATTGTGTGATTTTCCTTCCATAAATTAAGTACGAGTATTGTGTATTAAATGCTTAAAGAATTTCATTTCATGCGTAGGCAAAGCCGTGGACACCAACTAGTAAATTTTATAGTTTTGCCAGAGTCACCCTAATGTAAACTTACGTTACGTTGTAACCAAAGCGAATCTGGCGTTTCACTCTGATCATTTCACTCATTTCACATTCATCGCCCATTCAATTAAGTGGATTACAGAAACTAAAAAAATAATTATAATATTTTTACAAAAGCATTTTCAATTAGCTCAATTGCATTTCCATTTGAAACTGCCTACTTTGCTTATCTATCGTCCAACACAACGCCACAGCATTGTAATTAACACCGACCAATCTGCACATCCAAGCAATCAAGCTCGTGAAAAAATCAAAGTCGGTTTGAAATTTAATTTTTGTTTGCTTGTTGCTATTTATGGCAATCACGTGGAGCAAATCAGCAGCAGCGCACGAGAATGTGTCACACTGTTTAATTTGGCATTTCGAAATTTGTTGCAACTCATGAACTTACAGGATAATAACATTTAGCCATGTAGTAGGGAGTAAATGAGCGAATGACTGAATGAGTGAATGCACGAAACACTGAATGCGCGCTTGTTTGTCTGCTTTTACAACACTCAGGGAAGGGGTGAGTGCGTCAATGATGAGCATAGCGACACATAGCGACGTGTTTACTTAATGTTGTTTATATTTGTTTAGACTCCAATTTCAACCCTTGTTATTATTGCCGTATGCCGCCATGCCAAAAACACAGCAACAAAGCAAAACAACAAAAACATGTATGAGGTGAAAAAACAGCAGTGGAATTTTAGCCGTGGCAGTGGTATGCCGCCATTTGAATGCCCGGCGATCAACTCATCAGCCACGATATCTCTTAGCAACAGCAAAGGCGAACAACAACAACAGCAGTACAGCATCTAGCTGATGGCAGCAGGCGTATGGTGATGATGCTGGCTGGCAACTGACTGGTGCGAGTGAGTTGGGGGCAGCGTTGCACAGAATGGCAAATCCGGGAGTTAACTGCGACCCACTTGTTATTGTTGGCTGAGTAAATCGAGCAACGACGGCTCAGTGTTTTTGCATTCCAAAGCTTTCAAACGCGCATACTTAGGCATGGAGAAGCACACACACACATACATTCAGTCATTCATTCGGTCATTCGTGCACTCATTTACTCATTCAAATCCACCCAAACGGCGGTGAAACACTTGGCAGTCAACCGCCCGGAAGCGAATTAAATGAATTTCAGCTAAAGCCAGTAAAGTGCAGAGTGGCAAGCGGGACGATTTGGTAGAGTCATGCTGCACATACACGCATTCACAAGTGGAGCTTTAGGGGCTGTGGGTTAGTGGGTTTGCAGAGTTCGAAATTAGAGAAAACAGTAATGTAGTACATAATTGTTCTTTTTGAGTAATACAAATAAACGCGTATGTGGTTGTGTGTATATTTACGCCCAGCTACTGCCATTATGCAGCCAACTTGTTCAAATACCACCCTCCCACCGCCCTCCCCCATTCACATTTATTTTGGTACGCAGCGTGCGTTCGGCACTTGTTATTCTCCCCATTAACTCACATCGTTTATTTTCTATTAAATCAGTCCATAAACGTTGGCAATTGCTTTAATGGCAACCAGGAGTTTATCGCCAAAGCACCTTTCAAAGCAACAGCAATCCGGGGAATACCAAAACACACAAAGCTCAAACACGGCTATGGGCAAATAGAAGCAACTGCAGTTATAACCCATAGTTAGGCAAAGGAATCACAACAACAAGACGCCAGCAGTGTCATTAGTTAGTTAGTATTCGTAGCTCTCTTAGCTTCCCTCTCCCCTCTCCCACTTTTTCACTGTGTGCCCCTTACTGTCTTTGCGGCTCATTTAAAGATACCAACAGTCGGAAACGAACATACGTCCTAGTAAACAAAGAAACAAGCAAGCACATGCATACATATGCACATACATAGATACAAGAACAATAGAAAGAGCAACAATCAAAACAATGATTGCACTACCAGAAAGAATAGAAACCATTGTTATGCCAAGTGATACTGGAGCCATAACTATGGTATCAGCTGCGGGAAGTACCATGAACCCCCAAGTAAAAATAAAGTTTTGTCTCGTCGATTCTGTAGGGCGTGCAAGGGATGTGGGCAACATTGCCATTTGTTGGCTGATCTCTAAACTCTTGTGTGCCATGTTTTGACGCTGCATCTGTTGAAACATGACTTTCAGGTTGTTAGGCAACACTTACAAATTATTGCCACAAGCTACAGAAATTCAATTTTGAAATTTTGGACTGGACCAGTGTTGCCAATTAATGTGAACATATGCAGTAAAAAACTGGAGCAACGCAACAAAGAAATTGCGAATTTGTGAAGAACAGATTTCGACCTCAAACAAATCAATGAAATCATATAAGCTTTGTAGGTCAAGAAGATTCGCTAGTTTCCTCTCTCCTTTAAAAAGCAGCATTAGTTATTAATTCAGATCTTTCTAAACTCGATCTTTCCAATATACAGGGTTGTCGCATAAGCAAACAAAACTAAAAAAAAAAATCAAAAAATGGTTAGCAAAAAAATTTTCAGCCGGCCTTTATCGGGGTATTAACCGGTAGAGGTTGTTAGACTATCTGCTGAGTCTATTCAGTTATATAATTCTAAGAATATTATACTTTTTTGGAAAGCGAAAAAGACATACTAGTTTTTAAGAAAATTAGCAAAATATTGTAGTTTTCATAAAATGACGTGGCGTAGGAAACACGTAATGAAAAATCTTAAATTCGCTATTTTAACACACAGCCATTTTTAACTACCGATGCTTAGTTCAAATTTTATGAATGAGTTTACTGACGTTTCACTAAAAGCAGAAAAAAGGGAAACTTGAACTGACATTTCAAAAAAGTGAACATACAAGCAAACAAAAAAACATTTTTTATAATAGTTTTTAAAATTGAATATCTCAAAAACTGGAAATTATCTAACTAATAATGCCCTTAAGTACCTACGACGAGTTTCCCGTAACCCTGCCTGTATCGACAGAGGTCATCCCTTTCATAATAAAATCATGGGCGCTAAATGAAAGAATCGTGACCGTAGCTCTTGTGCTCCATTAAAAGCTTCTGATGCCATCTTAATTTTGTTCAACAGCATTCATGATGTTTCATCAAAAACGAAGATTGGTCGTGTTTAAAGATATGTAGTGCGATTTTTATTCTCAAGGCTGACATTATACTCTCTGCATGATGACAGCTACTGTCCTTGTTCACCTCTAAGTCCACCTCTAAGCTGATTTTGCCTATTTTCAACAACAGCAATCCCATTACTAAGAATAATATGATAAGCTTCTTTAAGATATATTTTATGACTTTATAATCAAGTTATTCACTGCAAAGTTTGATAACGTTGCTTTTTTTAATGAGGTGTAAAAGCAATCGAAAGCCTTAGTCAGTGTAGAACTTTAACGCCACTAAAAGCACCTCAAGTTCGACCGTTCATCTTACAGGGATACCGTTTTGATAATTACGTCTGGAAGCCGTCGTGAGCAATAAGCTCAATCGTCAGTTACATTTGTCTGCTGTTGGTCTTGCTGCATTTTATCAATACGGCAGTTGTTCTTGCTGCTGCGTCTAGCATTATTCCTCCGCGTCCTATCAATGTTGCGAAATTCCTCGATAATTCGTATTGCAAAAGCTTGTACCGCCCTCCACTTTTCATCTAACTCAAGCGTTTATGGGACTAAATTACTGTGCGTAAAAAACACACCATTTTTGTTTGCCAAGTGCTTACGGGTTCATTAGCGAAACTAATGCAATGAAAGGCCACATGTTCGACCGTCTCCCCTTCGTCCAAGCATTGTGGGTAATAAGTCTAGGCGATGCATATATTTTTGGGAGCATCCAAGTTCACTGAAAAGCTGCGTCAGAAAGAAATCAACGTATCCGACAGACCCACTCGTTAATCCGTGGGTTTAATCTGTGTGTCCACCAGCCATTTTCATTGCCATTCAGCTATCGAGGGAGATCTTTCTGCTTGTTTGAGTTCCTCTGTCGTTTTGGTATCTAGCGGATAGTACAACCTTTTCTGTATATTTGCCCGGATGTTTATAGGCATTTTGCTAGCTATGACGCAAATTGCATCGCACGATATCGTTCTATAGGCGCCTGTGGTTCTCAATGAACTTGTTCTGTAGTACTGTAGTACTTCTTTAATGCTCTAGCCTTTTTATGCGCCAGCGCAGATTGAAGAAGCAGTATTATAGAGTCCGTCACAGTGAAAAAAATTGTCTCCTGATACCCTGGGGTCCCCCTATGTTTGGCAGAATGTCAATAAGCGTGTTGCTAACCTTTGTCGCCTTCACACTAACAGCTGCAAGATGTTCGCTGAATGTTAGTCTGGAATCAATGTCCATGCCAAGATATTTTATAGACTTCTGGGATTCTATATAACTTAGTCACCAACTGATATTGACAGCTTTTCTTTCTGCTTTCGCCTACAGATCAGCCCCAATTCTGTTTTTTAGGCAGCTAGTTCCAAGCTGGCGCTATTCAACCACCTTTGTATTCGTAACCTACACATAGCCTTAGTGATAGATATATATGAAGATAGATCTTTTGTACCCAGTAATAAATCTTTCAGCCTACTAATATACAATGCCAGATTTGATAAGCGAATTCTTAAGGCTTCAGGGTTCAGTTATACAAGAGTCGAGTTGTTTTAATATCTGTCCGAGTAAGATTTACACTAAATATACTCAGCCATGTAATCAAGCTCAAGAGAGAGCCGACAACTAAATATATTGTTAGACAGACCTAGCCAAGGCACAAGAAGGCGGAGACTATCAGGGCTGGTTTATGATTTTGATTATTCACTCCTCAACTTTATCTTTATTTAGTATGCGAGTATAATAGCATTGCAATTCAGAGCGAAGAAAAACCACGTGTTAGAATCTATCTCTCAAAAGAGTAAAAGGAATCCACAAAACGGTGAAAGAAAAATATTTAAAAATAACTGTATTATTTGCATTCCGGTACATGGAACTCCGCATGACTAACCTTCCAGAAGAAGGACAGTCATTTGAGCGGTTATACTGTAGTATAATTGTTAATGTGGTTGGGAATGTTCCGCAATGCTCAGAGCAAGGTTTCTATCACATAGGTACTTAATGCCAATGGGAAAAACTTGCTAGAAACGGTTTTGTACGTGGGACTTTGCGTCTTCCTCTAACTTATGGATTTTGCCGACAAATAAAACATATAGTCATACTACTCACTCTAATGCTTATTTGTAGTCAACAATGAAATAAAGATTTACCATGTGCGACAAATCACAATTGATGTAGGTTTTAATCATAGTTGACTAATCAAGCTTGGTGTAAATATCCGTGAGAAATAAATGACAATAGAACAGTTATATTTTTCCACCGTATTTGGCATAGCTCTATATTTTAAGCCCTGGCATTATTGGTTTCACTCTCCCAAATATCGGGTTTTTCAATAAGGGCGGGTAGATGTTGAAATGGAATAAAATGGCGTTTGCTGTGTGGCACGTAGCGCCATCCTGCTGGAACCACATGTCGTCTAGGTCCATATGGTTCAATATGGGCCATAAGAAATTGGAACGGCCACCACATCTACCGAAAAATGGGCGCAATGCGCGCAACGTTAATGAACACTCATTTTGATAATAATGTTTTATCATTTGAACGTGCTGTTCAATCGTGTAACTTGCCATGATGATTTGGCATAAACAACTGAATAATAAACAAAACATTTGACACATGTCACCAAAACAAACTGGCTGCCACAGAGCGCCAAAATCGACCCGCGCCAATTGAAAAACCCTTTATGTAAATTCTTGGAATGTTAAAGAAAGAGATGGTATAGTATCTTTTGCTCTAGTCAAACCATTTGCAAATTTTTTAAGTATTAGTTCGACACGCCCATTTTAACCCATTCATTAATGCCTCCCTCCTTTTAGTCACACCTTGGGAAAGCAGCCTGTTTCCTAGGTCTACCATCAGATGAGATTGTTGAAGTAGCCTTAGAGATACTTGAAAGTGCTCTCATTTTCCTAAATTTCTTAATGCACAGTTACATATTTCTTCTATTTTTTGCTCTCTTACCAACGATAAGTAATTTTTCTTCACCGGCTAATGAAATATCGTATTTTTTGAAAATTGTAGATGGGTGAAAACTGAAAGAAGTGCGTGGTTATTTTCTAATTTTGCGCGCTTTCAATACCAGCCTTTTTTGGTTTCAAATATTTCAATTTCCTCTCAAGCCATCGTATACACAAACGGGCCTGCATACATGGCTAGATCGATAGAAATATTTTAACTTAATATCTCTATTCCCTATGCTGTTTTGAAGTGCTTTTTTGTAAGCAAAGTTATGAAGAAGAAAGAGTGTTTTATTAGCAAGTTGGCAACTCCGCCGATATGTGACTCCATTCACTTAGATACCAATAAAGCAATTCCAAGAACATAAAAGAGAAGCAACAATCAAAAGTTAGTGAAATTGCGTAAAAGTAACAAACAGTAAAATGCCATAACACATCAGTCTGCTAATATTCGTACAAGTATATGAAACTACAAATAGTAAGTATAGGGTATTACAATAGGGACAAAGTGTAATGTTTACAAGGTACAAGCAGAACAGTTTCTTCTCCTTGATTGGCACCATAACTGTTTAAGCGATTGTGGCCGAATTTAACAATGCGCGCCAGTCGTTTTTTTTTCTCGTTCTAACCGGCGCCAGTTGGAAGCACCCAGTGAAGCCATGTCTTTCTCCACCTGATCTTTCCAACGCAGAGGAGACCTTCCTCTTCCCCTGTTACCACCAGCTGGTACTGCATTAAATACTTTCACAGCCGGAGCGTTTGTATCCATTCGGACGATATGACCCAGCCAACGAAGCTGCTGGATCTTAAATCGCTGCAGCAGAACAGTTTATGTCCCTCCAAATATGGAGACTTCTTACTTCTTACTTCTTAGTTACTTACTTACTTCTTTAGTTAATTTGATATTTTAAGTGAGTCAATCCAGACGCTTTCACAAAATTTGCAACATTAAGAAAGACTCCCATTTATGTGAACTTGAATTGAATCATTTTTAACTGAAGTACTTTCGACTACGATATTTTTGTTACTTCAAAGAGTGTCTACGGCTCTCAGGCTAAAGAGCATTCAATAGTTAATAAGTTGACTCGAATTTATCCACGAAACTGCGTTTCCAAACTGAAGCACAAGAAACAAAAGTTCAAGTGTGAAATGGCTCAAAAAACGTACTGATTTTTCACAATTTATGTGTTAGCGGTCTTGTGAAATTTTACCCGACATTTTTTATATAGGGGAAAATACAGCGTTCCAAATCAACGCAATTTTTGAGCTTCTTCATACTCGTACTTTATTCTACTAAAATTCATTGGGTTATAAAACTGCATACTTGCGATTTTTCGGTAAAGCTTCTTTAATTCTTTTTTACATTTGCACAAAGTTTGAAACTTGGATTTATAAGAATTTTTAATTTATCAGAATTCAAATACACTATATTTTCATAAAAATGATAAATATTATTTAATTATTCTCAAATCTTGTCGATGAGTCCCTGTGCAAAAGTTACGAAACGCACTTATTGCGACCGATTTAAACGATTTAAAGCTTACACCCCCCACTCAGTAGTAATATTTCTTAATTTCGAAGCATTGCCCGTTCACGAGTTGTCATTGCGAGCTCATAAAAAGTTTGAGGGCTTGTGCTTAAATACAAAATTGTTATGTCCCTATTTAAAAACCCGTTAAAAGCTAACTTTGTCGCAAATCTTCGATATCACCACAAAGTACACCTCGGACGCATACATACGCAAGGTCAGGCATAGCAGACGGGTGAATAGTGTTTATCAAGGAAAACTACCATTGAATGCTAAAAGTTACCTACATATAAGGATACAAACACAAGTGCACATGTTTGTTTGTATGTACTCATATACAGTTGCATACGGTGGAGTTGGAAATTTATGGGACTCTGGATTAATGTTGGTACTTGATATATCATAGCTGCTGTCTGCATATACGTATTCTCATTTACTTAAGCTCCACGCCAGGCATTCCCCATGAAATAGACGCGCTGCAGAACTAATGGGTTTCATTGCCACTAGTCAGCGCATAGTTGGTGCTGGGGTATGTGGCTGCCGATGGATGCTTGTGAGACGAGTGAGTACAAGTTGCAAATTAATTTTATGAGCCAGCGAAACAAAGTGCCAACAACTTATACTGTGCACTTCCTTTCTTGAATGGGCGAAGTAAAACGGTGTATGGTAGGTATGCCTGCCCCAAAACTGCCTGCTGCCCATTAACCACTACATGCATACACGTACTTGTGTTAAATGTCGAAGAAATAACAGGTGCGCTAATTAAAAATGTTGTCGCCTCATTAAAGAAATTTGTAAATCAACCTGAATGGCATAACAGGATATCGAGTGGCCTGATGCTTTGTTGACTGCTTGGGGTGCGTTGGGATCGCTGGAGGGATACAAAGCAGTGGGACGAGTTTAAGTGGATAAAAGACAAAGAAATTAAGCATTAAAGCAAGCAATAACTAAACTAAATAACGGTACCTTCTCACGTTGTGTACGCAATAAAATTCAAGCAGCTGAGGTACCTGCAAAATTGTTGTAAGGGGGACCGAAAGTGAGGAAACAATCTCCTTGCGAGCGAAGCATAATAATTTTCCTTGTGTTGCGTTGTGAAAAATCATAGCAAGAAACAAAAGAACGTTTTTTTTTGCATATACGAACGCTCATAATTCGTTCATAAATTCTCCCGCCTACTGCTGCCAGACGTCATGGTTGCTAAGCGACGTACGCAAACGAGAGAGTTAATTAAAATTCAAGAAAGTTGAAACGCCAACGCAGGAAAGTACTGAACGCATTAATCATACACAGTGGGCGCAGGTGGTGCTCGTAACTTAACCGAAAAACCGATGCACAACACCAACAACATTGCTCGCACAAGATTTCCAATTACATACACGCACACAAACACACGCGCCAAACAGACAAACGCACATTTTCCATCATTCTCAATGACACTGGCAGCAGCCTGCAGTGATTGTAATTATACTTTAGGATTACATTTCTATGAAAAATGAGGAATGAGCGCTGCCACATTGATATATCGTCCCATGGCGCTATCGACCCGCACAGTAACTTGCACATGCCTATAACTGGCAATCCATACGAGCGCACCTACAGCGATGTTTATATCTTCCGGCTTGTTATAAAAGCCAGTATGCGACCTAACCGTGCTGGCACCGCAGACCGAAGTTAACCGCAAAGTTGACAAATTGCACGCCACACCAAACCGGGCGACGCTCACTACACACCTGCACCCGCACACATTCACATATTTATTGTCTGACCCTAAGCGGCCGGGCTATGTCCGCTGCACTACTTTCAAATAGCTTCTTTATTGGTCACTCCCATTTATGCTCGTAATCGAATGTAAAACTTCACACATCCCTACTTATGTACGTAATGCGTATTCCCTTACTCCCTGTATCCCTTTCGCAACACGTTTATAGCTACAATTGTTCCATGGATAGTTTATAGAGACGACCACGTCGGTATTGGCGTTGGCGTTGGCGATAGCGGTTGCGGCGGATGCTAACCATTGTCCGGCTTGGTCACAACTATTGATTACTTCCTGTCAACCACAGACACAAAAACGGAAGAGCCCATAACGGATGTGATTTCATTTTGAATGCTCTACAGTAAGTAGGGACCACACAGTGTTCTAATGCTGAACAAAAAGCGATAAATGAGGTAAAAACAGGTAGAACAGATGAGGAAAACACATATCGGAATTACGCAAGTTGCTTTCCGAAGTAAACAGTAAAAATAGGTATTCCTCGTGAGACCATTTATTGAAATGCGTTCACTGATGTATTGATGCTCACTGGCTTGCATGTCAAACTCATATACCCACGTCTCATCACCTGTTATGACGCGCTGGATAAACGTTAGGTCCGAATTCATTTGCTCAAGCATGTCTTCAGCCACCTTCTTACGCTGAATTTTGTGAAAGATATTTAACTCCCTTGGAACAAGTCGAGCAGCCACTCGTCTCATGCCCAATTGATGGACTAAAATGTTGCAAATTGATTCGTGGGGCACGCTAGGGTCACGAGCTACCTGCCTCAAATCTATTAATGGTTTTCTAGGACCATTTCCTTGACTTTTTCAACGTTTTCATCCGTTGATAACGTTTATGGGCGACCAGATCGGCGCAATTCTTCCACGACATCTCGGCCCTCTGCAAAAGTTTTATACCACTCGTATACCCGTGTTTTTGATAAAGCACACTCGCCATAGGCTTCCTGCAACATTTTCAACTCTTTGTTCGATATTTTTATCCATAGTGAAAATCGCAGAGCACACCTGCGGTTGACTGATATAATTAAATGCTAAAAACAAGCAAACTGGCAGTATTTTTTTGCCAGAATGTATTAAATGGCAAACTTCATGAATATCGCGATAGAACATCAAAAAATTTCGTTTCATCCCACGCTATCGAAACAGCTGTTTACTGGGTCTGCCGTTAGATGAGACACAAGAATGAAACAAACTACAGTTGAAACACTGTTTCCAATAATCATGCAGTGGACAATTCTCTCACACTCTGGGTTTGTCTCTTCTGGAAACGTATCCCGAGGAGGTTTTAACAACAAAATAACGGAGACTATTGAAAGCGAGCAGGTGCCTACCTATCCAAAAAGCTTCACCTGATTAGAGAAAACAAATAAGAAGGTGATGTTGATTCGCTTTAACGTTTCCAGGGGCATTATTCACAAAGAGATTGTTCCACCAGCCCAAACCTTTAATACAGAATTCTAGCCTGGCGTTTTGACATTATGAAGGAGGGATGCTCTCTCTATCTAATCCAATCAGATTTAAATTGTATTTTCTTAGATTACCGAATAGGAGCTGGGCAGATATCCAAACGTGTTAAAAACAAGACAGTTTTACCCAGGCTACTGCAAAAAGAAGACAATAGTCTGCAAAATAAACCAAGCACAAGCGTACTTAGCTCTGTAGCAACTCTTACGGAAGACTAGTCGCTAGAAAAGGATAATGCAAGAATAATAATTTCCCATAACATAACCTGCGGACGTTGCTCTAACTGAGACGGTAGCGATGACACTGTGCATAATTTTCAGTTTCAATACCAGTCTATCATCCTTAAGACAAGGAAGACTTGAACGATATGTATGAGGGTACGGGAAAAAACAAACCAATTCCTGAGTAGTAGTAGAAAAGCTTAGTCTCCGCATGAAGTAATATGAAATAATATATAATTGTTTGGCAGAGACTTGACAAAATACCTAAACCTACAGTCTTATAATAGTCTCCAACAAAAGAAAAAATACATGCATGCCTGCCAAAGTATCCGAGATGTAGATAAATAGGCGATAAGTAAGAGTCTTTACTGGCACACCAACCGTCTAAGTGAATTTGGAAAAATTCTCCAAAGCGTACAGGGTTTGATTGAAAAGTAATGAGCATTTCCGCGCGGAGCGTCTTCCAAGCGATCAACCGAATCGGCTGGTGGCGCAAAATGATCGTTGGACATTCCCCTTCCACTAGAAACCGGTCCCAGTTCGCTTGCAACAGCGGTGCAGTCAACATCGCTCCGCGCGTGAAAAGTGTTTTAAAAGTGTGTTAGGATTTAGCAGTGGCGAAAATGCAGCGATCGTTGGAACAACGTTACTCGATCAAATTTTGAGTAAAGCTAAACAGTTTGTACCTCCAGGAAGCACTGTAAACGCAGCATTTTACAAAGAAGTGCTCCTTCGGCTGAAAACCCGCGTCGCCCGGGTTCGACCCGACCTCGTCAACAATTGGATCTTTCATCACGACAATGCGCCGGCGCACACCGCCTTCCTCTGCACCTCTGCATTGGTCTAGATGGGGGTTCCGGTGCTTCCCCACCCTCCCTACAGCCCAGTCCTGTCCCCTCCGGACTTCTTCTTGTTCCCGCGCCTGAAAAGAAAGCTGAAGGGGAGGCGTCTCGACTCCATCGAGGCGATCCAAAAAGCTGTGACAGCGGAATTGAACGGGATTCCAGCGGCGTGAACAAAAAAAACCGGTTTCAGTTTTAATAATGGGAGCACATGGAAGATCAGGAGTTATTCTCTATTTATTAGCGCAAATTTAGTGGCCAAAATCAGAATGCTCTCACATAGCAGCTGTAAAAACCTCGTGTTATACTACTGTTGTTTAAATATTGCATAATGGCGCCAAATATAACTTTTCTGTTAACTGGTTTCTCCACGCAAAAATACAAATCATCTGGGCATTCTGGACTTCTTGGACTGGTCTTCTTCCAATATCAAAAAAAAACTGTTTTCAACACATCAGTTAGGTTTTCGAAGAATACACTTTACAATCGATCAGGTACACAGGATCACGCACGAAATATGTAGAAAAAGCACTCAAAAACAAAAAAGGATGTTTTGGTGTATTCCTCATTGTGGCAAAGGCATTCGATAAATTTTGTCTGACCGGTTTGCTTGTTAAACTAAAATTAATACTTCCCAAACAATACTACGAAATCTTGGAGTTGTACTTATCAGATCGCTATTTTCGAATCAAACACCATCATTCAAGTCTTCGACAAATAAAGGCAGGAGTATCTCAAGACAGCGTTCTTAGGCCTCTACTGTATCTTATATTCACACATGACCTACCGTCTCATCCTAATTACGCCACAGCAACGTTTGCAAATGGCAGCGCGCTGATTGCAGTTGGTAATTCTGAAAGCGAATCGACAGCCACATTAAAAACCGCTTTAAATAATGTCTCTCAGTGGACTAAAAAATGGAAAATTAAACTAAACTAAACAAAATATGCACACGTAGTTTCACTTCATAGTGCGAAGTACCTAGGTATGACACTTGTTTGTAAACTTCGATAGAAGGTACATATTAAGAAAAGAAGGGAATAACTGGGCATCAAACTCAACAACATTCAATGGCTCAAGGGTAGCAGATCAGCTCTTACTCCAAAAATCAAACTATTATTCTACAAGCTGATACTAAGGCCAGTATGGAGTTATTGTGCGTCATTCCAAGTATGAAAAACCAAGTCTAACAGTTCCAAAATAGGGTTCTTAGGTGCATTGTCATGGCCCCATGGCACTACAGAAGTTCCGGCATTGAGCGCGGCAGGAAAATAAACTGTGACAACACTGAAATCTCAAAGAGCCCATAATGAAAAACAAATAAAACACATCAATGAAGAAACACATACTTTAATTGAAACCAACCGATTGATACGAAGCCTCGGACGCACTAAACCTAGCGATCTCATACCTCCATAAAAATAGAATAGCATAAATAGTTTAGCACATAAAAACACTGTACCAAAGTTTGCCTTGATTTTTCACCTCGAAAACCAAGTTATAAGTGTTTTTGTGGTTGTGTGCGATGATTGTGAAAGTGTTTGAATAACCCATCAAAAGCACGAAATACTCTGCCGCTCTCTTTGTTGATGAGAAGCACATAAGTAAGTAAATACAAGCAGGCCGCAAAAGAGAAATGGGACGGTGATCAACCGGTCATAGAATCCATCTCGCATATTTCAACTTATGCTAAAAACATTGAAAATCCTATAAACGACACAGTCAACGCACACAGTTTATCAAAAAAACTAAATCACCGACTGGCTATCCACTGTAATGCTTTGTTCACGTCATCGTATGACGTGGTTCAACCTCGTTAAGCTTTGATCATCATTGCTGTAGCTGGTGGGAAATATTGTGATGGCCCATCCACACCAGCGAATTAACGTTAATCTGAATATTGACTTTATTATAGCCGACTGCGTTGGTTTGGCAAACTATTAATTTATTTTAGTTAAGTCAAGGAATGAGTATATAAATACATACATATGCCGAAACACATAGGTATAGGCACCCTGTTGGAAGTTGATTTCTTCACGTTGCGCTCTGTTGTACTGGAGTCCAATTTTAACTGTACATTTGCCAAAGGCTTGTGTTTACTAGTTGCACTTTTCTTGAACAGCTATCAGAATCGCGGCTTTCTTTACGGAGTTGTAGCTGTCGTATTTGGTAGATATCCTTACCGGACTTAGGTGTCCGTGCAGTGCGACTTGGAATCGCTTCTCTGTATCCTCTACAGAAGTAGTCTGGCGGATGAGGTGGAATCATATTAGTTGTCCTTCTCTCGTCGAGCAAAGATTTAGACATCTGGGCTCTCAGTTTTTTGAGTTTAAATATCATATACCTGGAGAATTTCAACAGTAACTTGAAGCGGTTAATGTTGTGTAATTAGTCACTCTTGTGTAATTAGTCACTTCTTCTTCGTTTTTCTACCTGTTTAGTTCTTTTCAACGGACGTATTTTGTTTGAAAAATTACCGAAGTGCGCCCTCTCGTATGGGCACTTATTTACCCTATCGGCGTCAGTTAGAAACACCAAGTTTAGCTAAGTCCTTCTCCACCTGATCTTTCCAACGCAGAGGAGGCCTTCCTCTTCCTCTGCTACCACCAGCTGAATACTTTCAGAGTGGGAGCGTTTGTATCCATTCGGACGACATGCTTGCGCTCCAACGAAGTCGCTGGATCTTTATTCGCTGCGCTATGTCTATGCCGTCTTAAAGCTCATACAGCTCATTGTTGCATCGCCTACGATACTAGCCATTGCTAACGTGCAAAGGTCCAAAAATCTTACGCAGAATCTTTCTCTCGAACACTCCAATGGACGCCTCATTGCATGTTGCCAACGTTCAAGCTTCTGCGCTATACGGTAGGACGGGCATGGTGGGAGCCTTATAAAGTGTTAGTTTTTTTCGTCGAGAGAGGACTTTACTACTCAATTGTCTACTTAGTTCAAAGTAGCACTTGTTGGCAAGAGAGATTCTCCTTTGGATTTCAAGGCTGACATTGTTATCAGTGTTAATGTTTGAAAATTTGATTGATGATTGTTCTGCTTTAGTTTCACCAAAAGATGTTCTGGATTTTTTGAATTCCATAGCTCTATCGTTCAAGTTATCGTAAACCAATACCGATGAGACCTATTTTGCTTTAGGCAGTGAACTTAACATCAACTTTAAGTTTTTGACAATTTTGGGGCTCATCAAAGCTACTTGATTTTCTGAAAATAGTTTTCTAAGGGCCGCTTTCTGCTCTTTAAAAGTACTTTCGTTATAAACATTCATAAATATATTTACGTAACAACAGTACTAACGTTCGAACCATCGAACCATAAGAATTATCTGAAAGAATTTTGAAAAGCTCACAAGGTCAAAAAAAAAAGTTGAAAGTTTGGTTACTTCCAGGCTCTAGGATTTTGGAAGATTTGGTTGAATTTTGATCTTTTCAGTGGCGTAAAGACCTACCTTACGCCTTAAAGATTACACCGATTCTCTGAACCAGCTTAAAAGTTAAAACTTGTTTATGCAGACTTCTTCAATACCGAACGACGCGCCTCCATGATCAAAATTTCCAGCAGGGTGTTACAAATTTATACTCACATACATATATATTATATGTACAGCGCATATACATACATTCAATATAAAGTAGAGTCTAGTATAGTTGATATTGGCGGAGTTTTGGTGGCCATTAAGTGGGCCGTCCAACCGCAAACATACTGCCAAGCCACAAAGGCCACAGAAAACCGGCCATCGGACCGCAATGCCATATGAGCAAAGCAAACACAGTTTTGCAGAAAACTAGACATTCATGTATGTATTTGCATATGTGTATACGTGCATGTGAGTGTGCGAATAGCTATATACATACATATGTGGTCACCAGCAATATTTCTATTGTCAACAGTGGATTGCATATACATAAGAGCGAAAATTGATTAGACTAAAATATGGAAAGTGTATGGACGGATTGGCGAATGCCGGAAAAAATAAAAGACAAAGTTTTTGCGCTATCGAGAACCAAAAACCACTAAAGCAAATAAGAGTAGCGTAAGCCGGTAAAACGGAAGACGAAGGGAGAGGAAGGGAGAGGAAGAATAGCAATGAAAACAATAACAAAGGGAAAAACTAATAATGGATTGGGTCAACAAATAAATACAAAGCACCAACGCCAACAACACGCAGGGTGATTTTGGGTTTGGCTAGAGCGCTGAAAATTATTAAGTACATCAATTTCCTTAAATATTCTAGGACAGAGTGGTGGAAAGTAGAAAATTTGTGTGAGAAATTAAGGAAACGTAAAGAAGAAGAAGCATGATTGGAGGAACCGAGTTCCAATAAAAACTATGCCGCCTGCTATTTCACTAAGTACACCCACTTCTAGGCATGCGACCCAATAATAGCAGTTCTTAAATTCATTTAAAATTCGTACGCGTGGCCACCAAGGCGACACAAGCAAATGAGCGGTAGACCTGGTTGCGCTGCCTTTCGGGTGCGCTGGCGCGATAATGATGATTACTTTGATGGCTAAAGGTGTAATTATCGACGCCGTCAATAGCTGTGAAGTAAACGCACAGGACAACGCGCATAATTTCCGAATCTCACAACTCACAAGTTGCTGTCAATAAAGTCAAAAGTGATTTGTGCTTAAAACGAAGGAAGAGGTGGCAGGGGCAATTTCACGAACAGCCGAATATTCAAATTACAAACCGTCGCAAAGTAAATTAAGCGATGGAGTCCAATTTTAGCGCCAACACGCCGCGATTCATCGTGCGCTTAATCAAGACTACAACAATTCGTTGTTCCCTAGTCACTAGTAACAATTAAAGCTACTTGTATGCCGTTACAATTCGAATGTAGGTATGCAAATATATAAATATTTTCCTTCATGCCACAAGTCACTTTGAAGTAACTTACTCGCATATGGCATAATTAGTCTACTTTGTACGCGTAGCATCGCTTGTGCGCTCCTCCAACCGCGTATCGCCAACTGCCCTCTGCCACCCACATCCCACACTACCAACATCAAAGATACAATTTTCGTTAATTATATATAGTTGGTCGCAAGTAGTCCAATTGACGATGACTCACCTTTGGTCTACTGCGCCACCAAAGGTGCTTCGACTTTTTGTCGCAAACGTCTTCAACTCGACATTTCCGTTTATTAATGTCGCTCTATGTTTCTCCTACTTCCAGTCGCTTACATTTCTCATTGACACTTTGATGCACGTTCCGTCGCGAATGTTTTTGAAACGTTTCCACATAGTCGGTACCAATAATATTCGTACCAATTTACTTCGCTTCGAAACGCATTGTCAACGCAATAAACTTAATTGGACTGGTGCTGGAGGGAGGCTTTTGGAAGGCTGACTTTATTGTTAGTTTGTGGCACGTCTTCAATAGCGTAGCTTACATTCTCATAAATAAAAAGCAGATATATTTTTATGAGCACATACAACTGTATATGTATATGTGTAAATACATAAATAAGTATATGGCCTTACTTGTAAGTGCATGTATCTTACACCACTGATAGACACCCATCTTTGCGAATGCTCGTACGCATGGATGTGCACGTTTTGTGACTTGGTGTGAGACTCCATAATTAGGTTTCGATTTTATCGAGTGACGTGACAAAACGTGACATTTAACCATTTGTCACTTACACTTCCACCTCTTTCAATATTCCCACCGTGTAATATCACCCCTTTAATGGGCACAACCCACTGCTAAGTAAATGAATTGAAGCATTAAAATGTAAATTTAAAACTAAGGATAGTTGAAAAGTGGAAACTAAGAATTCAAAGAAAATTTTATTAAGCAAAATTTTCAAGAATCTTATTTCTTTAATGTAAATGCTTGAAGCCTAAAGATATGTATATCATATATTAGGTCTATTACTAAAGGTTTTGCATATTTTTCTCCTTCAGAAACTCTTCCATGATAATTCAATTCCAAACAAACCAGGAGTGCTCAAAACCGATATTTGCTCGTATTTTTGTTGTCGCAATACAGCTTAGCTTCTGTAAGAATTATAGCATTGCCATTTACCGGTGCCCGTCAAGCATGGATTTTAAAAACGAATATTATTATTATAATAAAACCAAGTTAGACAAATTAGTTCTGAGGCTGTTAATACCTTTCATTTTCAAACTATTAGGTTGGGGAATAAGTTCGTAGCGGTTTTACCGAAGACTTTTACTCGTATTTAAACAAAAAACAATATAGACATCAATAAGTTGATCAATTACATATTCGTCGTTGCTGTTTACAACCTCTTCCTACCTCTCGACCGATTTTTAATGTCATTACGCCAAAAATCCCCTGGTCTGGTGCCAAATTTTTAAGGACCTCTTTGTTATCGAAGGTAATGCCCTTCATATGGCTTGAAAAGGAGCGAAAAAGAGAATAGGGCGGATGCTGAAAGACCTGTCATTCGAGCTCTTGGAGTGCGGCTATGACGACTTGTGCAACTTGGAGCCTTGAGTTGTCTTGAAGGAGTATGATTTGACCACGTCGGTCAGGTCTTTTTAGTCATATAGTCTCCTTCACGCGGTATAGTTGGGCAATGTTGAGCCCCTTGTTGACCATGGCATTCTTTTAGAGCAGTTTCCAGTGTGCCATGCCCTCCCAGTCCCACCAAACACATATCATAATTTTCTTTGGATGATCTGACTCTCGACTTTGGCGTATCTCCTGGAGTCACCCACTCCTTTCTTTGCTTCATATTAAAGTATTGGCACCATTTCTCATCTCCCGTGACAATTCGGTTCAAAAAGCCCTGCTTATGACCGCATGTTGCGCGATGGCGGGCGAGATGCTGAGAAGCAATTTGAAAGCGACTTTCTTTGTATTTTTCGTTGAGCTCATGAGGCTCCCAGGATATCAATTTTTCGCTAAATCCAATTGAATGAAGGTGATTGAGAATCGTTTTATTATCGCAGTTCATTTTATCCGCCAATTCACGACTGGTTTGGCGACCGTTCTCCTTCAAAAGTGATTTGAGATGTTCTTCATCGAATTCAGAAGGCCTTCCGCTGCGGGACGTTTCATCGACGTCAAAGTCGCCATTTTCGAACTTTGCAAACCATTTCCGTGCTACAGACTCGCCTATGACACCTTGTCCATACACGTCGCAAATGTTTCGGTCTTCTTCGGCAGATTTTTGACCTCAATGAAAAGCAGCTCTTCTTTGCTTGGTGTCGATGGAATGTTGATTTTTGCCTCCTGGGTATTCCATTTCTAAGTCTCAAAACTCATAAAAAATTAAATAACTCAAAAATGCAATTAACATAGTTTTGTAGAGCAGAAAAAGTTTTATCGAATGAATGCTTATCCTTTGCCAAGCAGCAAAACAAATCGTTGTAAATTAAAAGAAAATATAAAACACTATAAACTTATTCCCAAAAATAATACAATAAATGGCAAATAAACGGCTATACCATAACATATGAGCCTATAGTTCTGAAACCGAGATAAGTTACCGCAAATGAGGCCGCGGGTAGTCTTTATTATTACAACAGTACGCGTTTATTGTGTATTCTGAAAATGTCTAAGTAAAAAAACATAAATAACTAATTATAGTAAAACCCCAGTATAACGAAATTGATGGGGATATACAAATACTTCCATACGTGTCTAGTTTCGTTATATTTATGGCGCAAAATTAATCATATTTGACACCTGTGAACAAGCAGACAATCAATGGAGCGCGTAAAGGCCAAAATAGAGATTTCCATCACTCAAAATATTTTGTTTTTATTTCAGAAAACGTTATTAAACAAAATTGGATGATTAGTTTTAATTTCATTAAAATCGATTAAATCAAATCTTCGATAATATAATAATAATAAAAATATATAAATATAATTCCTTCAAACAATAAAGGGAACTACTTAGTCTTACCATAAATTCGGTGACAAACTTTACAATGCATACGGCGAGAAAAAATCGCAGAAAAGAGTTCGGTTAGTTTTACTTTTGCTCGTATGTTATGTCTGCTCTTAAATTATACTCAGTTTCGTGGCAAATTTCGCTTGTTAACAATGGTGGGGGGAGCTTAGGAAAACTTAATATTTGAAAAAATTTAATATTTTTAGAATGTTTGTTTTCCGCACGATCAATCGTTTTTCCCAAACGTCTGAAGTGACAGATAAAAAAAGAAGTGGTCATCCTCGCGTGGTTCGAACCAGTGCAGCCATGCAAGTCGTTTGAGAAAGAATTCGCAGAAATCCCCTTAAAAGCAAAAAATCATGTCCAGGGCATTGAATGTATCGACCAGATCTATGTCAAGACTAATTAGAGATAATCCCCACATGAAAGCCTGCCGTCGCTCAACTGGTCATCTACTGACAAGGCGCTTGAAGAAAATTATACTCGGCAGATGAAAGCAACTTCTTCGGTGACACGCGATCAACGGCCATCGAAATATTGGTTTGGGGAAAAAGTAATGTCGTATTTTGTTAATTGAGCGCGACATTTAAACATATCTTGCGTTGTACTTATAGCATCGGGTCACACTAAACGGCGATTTGAAGACGACAATCTGTACTACAAGTGTCTCTTTGACATCGTACCTTTCAGTCTTAAGTTATAGCGCGTCAAAGATGGAGTCCACTAAGCAGGAAATTCGTCATATTTTACGTTTTTACTACCTTAGAGGTAAAAATGCAATGGGCCTGATACTGTAACGATTCGCACAGCACAGCGTTGGTTCGATCGATTTCGTTGTGGTGTAGTAGATGTCGAAGATGCACCCCATACTGGTAGGCCAATCGTCGTAGAGACTGATAAAATATCGTTGAAATTATCCAAAGAGACCGGCATGTGAGCATTCGCTCGATTAGTCAGGAACTAGGTGTAGACCACAAAACCGTTTGGAACCATTTGCAGAAGATTTGATTCCAAAAAAAGCTGGATGTTTGGGTGCCACACGTGTTGACGCAAAACAATCTCTTGGACCGAATCAACGCATGCGATTCTCTGCCCAAACGGAACGAACTTGACCCATTTTTGAAGCCGATGGTGACTGGCGATGAAAAGTGGATCACGTACGACAACGCCAAGCGAAAAAGATCGTGATCGAGAAGTGGCGAGCCGGCCCAATCCATCGCCAAGCCCGGATTGACCGCCAGGAAGGTTTTGCTGTGTTTGGTTGGATTGAAAGGGAATTATCCACTATGAGCTCAACTATGGCCAGAGCCTCTACTGTGAGCAACTTGACCGTTTGAAGCAGGCGATTGACCAGAAGCGGCCAGCATTGGTCAATAGGAATGGTGTTGTGTTCCACCAGGACAACGCTCGTCCTCACACATCTTTGATGACCCACCAGAAGCTACGGGAGCTCGGATGGGATGTCCTATCGCACCCACCATATAGTCCGGACCTGGCACCAAGTGACTATCATCTCTTCCGTTCCATGCAAAACGCCCTTGGTGATACCAATTTGGCCTCAAAAGAGTCTTGCGAAAACTGGTTGTCTGAGTTTTTTGCAAATAAGGAGGGGGGTTTTATAAAGGGCGAATAATGAAGTTGCCTTCTAAATGGCAACAAGTTTGCGAACAAAACGGGGCATATTTGACTTGAATCGGATAATTCTAAGGTCGTTAAATAAAGCGTCAGATTTCGATCACAAATACGACATTTCTTTTTCCCCAACCCAATATTATTTTTACAGATGAGAAAATTTTCACTGTTGAAGAAGTTTTTAAAAAGCAAAACGACAAAATCTATGCTAAAGACGCAAAAAATGTTGTTCCAAAGGTTCAGCGTGGCCGCCATCCAGCCTTCGTGATAGTTTGGTGGGGAGTGTCTGGTAAAGGCGTTACATCTCTTCATTTCTGCGAAAAAGGGGTTAAGACCGGGGCCAAAGTATACCCGGAGGATATCTTAGAAGGCGTGATTGAGCAGTACTTAAATGATTTAATAAAACTAATTTCTTTAAAAAAGGCATTATAATTTCTTATCTATAACGGACTTAAGTTGTAACTGAACTTATGGCTGGACTTAGTACATATTATTTTGATTTTTTATTAATGAACACACCCTTAAAAGTTTTCAAATATATTCAGTTATTTTAATTCGTTTACGTTCGTTTTAAATAATCAATCGATTTTTCCGCATTATGTTTAAACGATTTTTCCTGAAATATAAATATAATACAATACAATAGATCTCTTCTATTTGCCACTTCTCTGCTCGACTACCTTGACGAAAAGTTTCCATGCGAAAGCAACAACAAAGTTATATATACACCCGTTTTGAGTGTTTGGCCGAGCTCCTGCTCCTATTTTTGGCGTGCATCCTGATGTTTTTCCGTAAATGGAGAACAACAATTTTAAGCCAACTCCAAACGGCAAATGATTTTTTTATGAGGAGCTTTCTCATGGTAGTAATACACTCGGAGGTTTGCTATTGCCTGCCGAGGGGCGACCGCTATTAGAAAAAATGAGAAATTAGAAATTTAAATCCGTAGTGAAACTCTATCTATTATCAAAATATACTCATAAGTCTTTAATTTCTTTAACTTCGGTAAGACATGAGCTCGCTATGTAATAAGAACTCGCCAGAAGTTGCAATATTTTAGAATAAATTACTTTGTGGCACCTTTTTAGACTAGCATATAATATTTTAGACTAATTAATCTTCAAAGCATATATTAGCTATGTGGAAATTATTATTTTTGCAAAATGAAAAATAACCGGCTCGGTGACTCTCGTATAGCAAAAAATTTTATTTGTGGTCCGTCAATGCCAAAATATATATATTTTGCTTTCATAGAAAGCTTGCCTCTACTAGAGATCACCCCCGACGCCGTAGCCGAATGGGTTGGTGCACGACTTCCATTCGGAATTCACAGAGAGAACGTCGGTTCGAATCTCGGTGAAAACACCAAAATTAAGAAAAACATTTTTCTAATAGCGGTCGCCCCTTGGCAGGCAATGGCAAACCTCCGAGTGTATTTCTGCCATGAAAGAGTTCCTCATAAAAATATCTGCCGTTCGGAGTCGGCTTGAAACTGTAGGTCCCTCCATTTGTGGAACAACATCAAGACGCACACTACAAATAGGAGGAGGAGCTCGGCCAAACACCCAAAAAGGGTGTACGCGCCAACTATATATATATAAAGGGTGGCGCAAAATTATTCGGGTGGCGCAAAATTAACCATTAAACTTTTTACTAAAAAAACAAAAATATTTTGAATGACAGAAATCTTTATTTTGACCCTTACGTGCTCCATTGCTTGTCTGTTTGTATGCTGCAGCTGTCTAGCTCACAAGTGTCAAGTATGATTGCCGTAGGACGATATTTGCAAATATTATAAATCTTTCCATAATTGATTAATTTTGCGCCACCTGTTATATACATATTCAAATGCAAGATGTTTTTGTTACATAGCTATGCTTATGTGATGATGGGATGCATTGGTGGAAAGCTCATATTTGTTCATCTTTACCTAAGCCCACCAAATGTGTGCTCGATTTATTGAATAGGTGCTATCGACATCAGCAGGTACTTTACATGCCATCTTAGAACCACTCGTCCAACTCATCTTACTCGAAGTGTTTCACTTTTGCGCCACCGTGCTTGAAAGGTTTCAGCTGTCTCGCAACAAACGTCCTATTCCACATCCCATGAGGGCTGCCAAGTTTTCGGTGCAAAGAGGCACATCTGAGCACCTCATCAAAGAAAAAAGTTAGCAATGAAGTTTGGCTCTTTTTACCGAGTCGCTGATAATCAATTACAACTTACAAAATATGGTAATGATACTTTAATTACTTCAAGCATGCAAAACACGCTACCAAACGAATGTAGAGCTAAACTTTTTCCTTTCCTACAACTTTTGGCCCTACTCACTGAACTTTACATTTACAATTTTTACAAAGTTTTAATATGCACGAAAATCACTTGCCAGTATTACATACTTACATACATACCTACATTATGAAAACGGTTTAATTATGGGTCTTAAACAACCGCTTAGATGTGCTCAAAGTAATTAATTATAAATTTTTATCGACATTGTGGCTATTTAATTCCTATACACAAAAACCTTGCCAACCCCTCAGCCAACCCGTTTTGCCTGCACGCAAAATAAAGCACTGACGCCACTCGTCGTAAGTAAGCGTGTAGAAGCATGTGCAAACACTATACATTTTCCCACTTGGCAGCGGTTTAAGTTTTCAACAACCACTTTCCTTACGTTAATATGCCACTCGAATCACCTCGCTTTGCATACCGCTTCAGAAAATTCACCGTCTTAGCGCTTGTTCAAATGGAGCAGCCCATGCGCTAGTAATTTAAATTGTATAATTTACGCAATGCTGAAGATTCAAACATAATCCTAGACGAGACGGAAAGTGTGCTGGCAGTGAATGAAGAGTAAGTAGCGGGGCTCACAAATATACTTGTACACAGTGCTTATATAATTTTAGGCGTAAGACAGGCTGCGTTGAATTCTTAGTAAAATAACCTGTTCCACATAAAATTAACACCTCACCTGTAATGGCAGATTTCAGCGCCATCAAGGGAAGTAGGCGGGGGTTAGTAAGTAGGTATTGTTGAAGAGTTCTCGGCGCATTTCCCATAGATATCGTGGCTCAAATATAGTACACTTTAATGGCACTCTGTTGCGCGCACACTGCCAGATGGTGGGGAGGAAGGGTTTCAGCTAACTACCACCTGCAGGCTGAGACCTCCAACCGGTTCGTTAGTTTAAGCAAATTGAAATATAATTGGGAAGCTTTACAGCTCTACGCACGAAATTATTTCACACACCGACGACGAAAGCAGGGAGTTTGGAAAGTAAAGGGTAAGCAAAGGAGTGTAAAATAAAACAACTGCTGGAAGGTAGGAGCAAGATGGGCAAGGAAAACAGCAAAGGCGTACTAAGTACAATCGCTGCGAGCATGGCAATGAGCACGTTGATGAAATGAATCGAGAAACAAAAATGAAAATGAATAGCTGGCGCATACCGAGAGCTTAGCGCAATTTAAGGCGCCTTGACAACACCTGCCCAATTTCACGTTCATTCAGTGGGCTGCCTGATGCCAAACGGTCGCCGCACCACACTCAGCGCGCGCGTTTGGTTTGTGTGAGTAAGCTCGGCAGTATGGGTGTGTGTGGGTGTGCGCTATTGTGTTAGATATTTTCACAGCTGACGCAACGGGTAGCATACAACCCAATTATATATACAGTTGTGCTTTTGTCGATGGAGGAATTTATATTTTGTATAAACATGCGGCAGTGGTTGGGTGGAAGCATAAGCCTCGAGTGGTGTTAGTGTTGCACGGTATTTCACAATTTGTAAATTTTCACTATTGTGCGCTTTATATAGAAGTACCCTGTTAGAGCTGTCAAACCGCTTCCCTTCACTCCTGACCCCATTCAAACCGCTACTGATTTTGCAAAGCACATAATTACTTGTAATGTCAGGGTGACAAAACCGAAATTGTTTGTTACGCGTCGAGCAGCACACAGCTGTGCAACAACACAACCAACAGAAAGTGGACAGCTGAAATGTTCACCAGCCGGTATTTAACAAACCGAACAAGCTTCCGACACAGACCCAACGCTAGCACTCAGGGTAACGGACATTCACTGTCATTGAGTGATTTGCATTTCGAAATTCACTAATCTACATACACACATACATACGTTCACATTTTCTCATCTCGCACTTTTGATTTTGGATAGCGGCGCTGTCACATTCACTTTGATTTTATAGTCCCAAAAGCATATTAAAACACCATCCGTCCATCCATTCAAATCTAGTTGCACGCCATATAGTTATACACTTGTGCATACTTACATACATACTCGTGCATTTGTATTCTATTCTGGAGCAGGCGAATTGTTTTCATTGCAAGTGCACTTCTGCTCACTTAGAGGAAGAGTGACGTTGGTTGCATCAGTCACGCTGATGCTTGTTGGCATTTAGATTAGTACTCGTGCTCACGCGCAGGCGATTGAAGAGTGCCATTTCAACCTGAAGAGCCAATGTGTGTAGTTAGTAGTACCGATTATAATAATTTAGTATCACAAACCCAGTAGAAACGTGAGCTGATTACAGGAGCCCGTCGCATTTTGCATTGGCAGTGTTAGATTTAAAGATACTTCACCGTTTACAAAGGGTGTTTCTGAAGTTTGCTCTCACACCTTTAAGATTGTCTGACCCTATACCTTCTTATAACTCTCACCTACTTCATAAAACGAGTTGAAAAATTCTTGCCTTCTCTTTCGTTTTTGGTATTTTTAGTGGAACAGTTGATTGTCCGTCTTTAACGCATTCTTTTTTTCGTAATAAGTGCTCTTTTGCGCATACACTTCGAAAATGAGACACACCATTCTCTTTTCTGGATTTCGAGTGATCTAAAGAGTGTTTCTATCATTTCTATGAAGCATCATCATCACTTGGCGCTACAGCTTCTTTGAGCCCTGGCCTGCGAGCTGACTTTTCGCCATTTTTGAAGTTCACATGCTGCCTTGTGCCAGATTCTGACTCTTATTTTTAGAAAAGTCTCAGCGCCTTCAAAATCGTAGCCATTAATACTCAATGTGTTTACTCGAATTCTGCTCACTAATCGGGATAGTACCATGCATTTTGATATTTGTTGATTGATTCTTAAACAAACATCTTCGGTGTGGGTAATATTAAGGCACTGTTCCAGTCGTCATAGATTTCTGCAAGCAAGGGCGATGTCATCTACACAGACAAAGGCCTGGGCCGACGTTTTCATCATATGTCCTTAATTTCTGGTCGTTTACTTCACAGCACAGCACTGGGTTGAAAGTTGTCGGTGATGACTCATCTCCTTGTTTGACTCATTGTCTTCACTCCTGTGTTGACTGCAAACTCTTCGGATGTCTCGCCTGGAATATTGATTCAGCACTATTTGCGTTCTTCAAAGTCTTCATTATCAGTCTAGTTTTTTTTTCTTGATCATTTTACCTGGAGTGTGCAATTCTCAACAGCAAGTTGCGCTCTTTTCTCATGGTTCGCTTCTAATGCTTAGTAGTTTCAAGAAGGATTCCTACCCTGGTTTGTATTACATTCCGTCGGACGTAAATTTCCTAGAAATTCTACACAATAACCGATCAGCGAAAAGCCGAAGTGATACCGGTTGCTTAATTGATAGACAGTTTAAGAAGACTTAACCACTTTTGTATTTACTTTATTTGCCGAAAAATGCCAAATTTATGTAACGAAGTTGTGTAGAAATGTTGGGCCGAGAACTCAGCAAATGATATGAAATTAGGACAAATATTTACCGACGTAGTTTTTATTTTGCTTACGGATTTTTTATACAGAAAAGGTAACTCGTATTATAGTTTTGTTTTTGAAAATTAGCAAGGATCAAATAGTTAGAACCTAAATCGAGAATTTTTAAAAATGAGTGGCTTAGTCTAAAATCACAAAATTCTAAAAATTAGTATTCGCTATTATCCAATAGATAAAAAATCAGAAATTAAAAACAAAAAAAATCAGAAAGTTTCAGTCAAATCAAAAGTCTTGCGGACAGAAAAGTGTTTTTGTGTCCTCTGCTCATGACAATATAACATCCAATGCCAGTTCACTCGATAAGTTCAGGATTGAGCTGGAATAGGCAAAGCTATACGCCTTTCTTCTGACCGTATAATCCCAGGACATGTACTTCTTCTTTACGCTCTGGTATCACATTCGGGATGAAGATGTATGGGAGTTTCTGGGTATTACTACGATTACAACTACTATTGTTGGTCTTGATGAAAATATATTCTTAGATTTCCACGGAAGTATGGGAGGTTTCGAATTTCTTCTTAGATATCTAATTAAAGCTGTGCCATTCACCTCTTCCAAAACTCGGAAGTACAATCAAAGAATTGGCTTACTTATTAAACAAGAAAGAAACCTTATCGATGCATTTCTATGCCCATGGCATTTCTGTCTCATTTCAATCAATGCTCTCGTATCCGATCCGCTCGAAAGCTCTAGTTTTTGTCCTAAAGCTAGTTCATCAACACCTTTACCGCTCAAACTGACACCGTTTGGTGATCATTAAAAGCCTGCTTTACCCCAACTCAACTCTATAAGCATCACGGCCAGCACTAAGCACTCATCCGCCACCTTTCCTCCAGTTTAATATGTAAAACGAAATGTCAAGTACAATTTAAACTTTAACAGGCAGGCGTGAGTGCGTACATAAATTGATTTAAATAGCCTACCAGGACCGTAACCACTCCTTCAACATAACCCATGCTCCTTACTATAACTCACCCTTCCAAATGTATTAATCTACCGATGCGTGTATGAATGAATTTTGAAGCATTAGAGCATTGAGCAATAGCTGTCACACCCACTAACAATAAAGGCAAGTACCCGTACAAGGCAGTATACACACGCTAGCCTAGCTTCATTGTGATTGTATGTATAGGTGTGATAGAATTTGCACCCTCTTCAGCGGAAAACAACCGTTAACAATATGCGTCAACTGCAGCATTGCAATTGGAACAGCAGGCTGAATGCATTGGACATACCAAATGTGAATAGATGTCACATAAAAGCAGACAGGCATATCAGTTCATACATTCTATAGTATGTATCTGCTTGTATGTATGTATATGCTCGCATATATGGATTGGAATTGTGGTTCTGTTGATAGATTACATTTTTGGTTGTTTATACCAAAACATCCATTAAAGCTAAATTATGACTTAGAAGAAAATTAGAGGGTGGGCCATGTGAAATTTGCTTTTTGAATCAGCTATAAAAAAAAAACTAATCAATATTTTTTCAAACTTTTTTCTTTATTTTGAAGATTGAACATTTTCAATTATGAATGAAAAATAATATCGTTCAAATGACTGCCACGACTGGCTTTACAGTAGGCCATTCGATCAACCCAATTTTTAAGCGCATTTTCGATTGTTTGGGCTCCAATTTCATGAATGGCAACTTCGATTTCGTGGTTTAAAGCATCAATCGTCTCTGGATGGTTCGCATATCATTTGTCCTTAACGGCTCCCCACAAAAAATAGTCCAACGGGCTTAAATAACAGCTCCGAGGCGGCCAATTGATATCGGAATTTCGGCTGATTATTCGGTTTTCAAAAACGGTAGCCAAAAGTTCGAGTGTAACTTTGGCAGTGTGACAAGTTGCACCGTCCTGTTGAAACCAAACGTCGTCCATGTCATCCTCTTCAATTTTTGGAAACAACTCGTTGAGCATGTCACGGTAACGCTCGCCATTTACTGTAACCGCGGCTCCTCGCTTATTTTCGAAAAAAATGGCCCGATGATGCCGCCAGACCAAAAACCGCACCAAACAGGGACTCGTTGTGGATGCATTTGCTTCTCTACAGTAAAGTGTGGATTTTCTGAGCCCCAAATTCGAGAATTTTGCTTATTGACGTAGCCACCGATGTGAAAATCAGAAAAGAAGAAGAAGACTCACCACTTTGGAAATAGCGTCCCATTTCGTAAATGTCAAACCTTTAAGTAAATTATGAACACATTTGAAATGTCATTTGTGTTACCATTCTCAAAAAAATAGGTGGTTCAAAAAGCAAACGCTATATGGCCCACCCTGTATAACAAACAGTAGAATTTTTCAGTCTTAAACTGAGGAGAATCCCAGCGGTTGAAATTTGTTTAATAAATTAAACGGAGGGCTTTCGTTAAAAAAGAAAACAAATTTTTAAAAGTACTAAGCTAAATTGAAAAGCAACACCTGTTGGACGCAGCTGGCAGCCCTAATACTCAGACTCGGGTGCGGCAGGCCAATAACCTGCGCACCTTAAACTCAACAGCATTGCAAGCTCATGAGGCCCTATGTCCCATATAGGAGTAATAGGATCAAATATATACTTATGTAAGCTAAACTCAATGTTATATAGTAGCTTTATTCTATTTCACTTAATTTTTTTATAAATTTGTTTATATCTACGAAATTGTTTTTTTTTTGTTTTATACACAAACTCAGTCCAATACAGTGTTTGTTGATAAGGGACTTTCAATTGACTTTAAGGGTGTCGTTATTATCGAAATGAATGCTGGGTTGCCAGTAAAAGTAAGCGACGTTCTCTTCTAATTTAAACTATAATTGTCGAATATTAAATTAAAAAAATCAAGGTAAGTATACCTACTTTCTGAAACTTGCTGTGGTATTAAAAGTGTCAGAGAGATTCTTCCCAATTTTAAAGAAGCTGATGGTGTTCCCAGCTGTTTATTAATGAGTCTCAATTCAGTACATAACCACTGGCGTTTACTATGCGGGACGAACGGCGCTCCAAAATCTTCATAAAACTCCTCAATACCTATTTTTTTTTTTTCATTTACTCTACACCCCGACAGAAGGAGTCTAATCGAAAGCTTTATTAATGAACTGGCGGGCCCCAATTCGACTGATAGATTAGGTATACTAAAGACACAAAAATGTCCACTTCGATCATTTCTTGTTATTCTTGACGTAAAAGCTTCTACAAACGTTGTTGTGAGAAAACGTTATTCAGTGGTTCTGGTTTCCACCTTCACACCCGCTTCTTTTTGGAAAGACTCTCGAATCAAGATGTTGCTGAGAGACAGCGACATACCTAGCCTATTTAAAAAACAACGGAACTACCCTTATTTTTAGGAATCACATTTACCGATCTGTGGCAAATCGTAATTACTTCCGAATTGACAATTATAAACTCTGATATAGACTTTACTCATTATAACATCTAATAATCCAAAGTTATTGCAGTGGTGAGAGTTCAGGTTCTCCCTTTTTCTGTTCTATAACTTTAATTTTTAGTTTAGCTATTACAGTATAACAAGGATATTAGATGACCAAGTCTGGCCAGTCGAAGAAAATTTGTGAGAATAACATGGCCGAAACTCAACAAGGGTCGTTCAAAATACCTGCTGAAACTGAATACAGAGCATGCAAGAACATTAATAGGTAACCATGCAAAAAGGCTGGGAGTTCCATACTATAATTATTGCAGAAGCTGCTACAATACAGAGGAAGAGGAAACTATTAAACACCTCCTTTGTGAGTGTGAAGGATTAGCTAGAAGAAGACTTCACACGCTTCGTAATGCATTTTTAACAGAAGTAGCGGATATAGCGCATCTTAAACTAACGAAATTAAGCTCGTTTATAAAAGCCACAGGATGGTTTGAAATGGATACCATAGTGCAAAGAAAAGTTCCAGTGGTATCATAATGCACTTACGACAGGTCTAAGTGTGTCATTTTGGCAGCCACCAGACCTATCTACTTACCAACTTCGTTTATTCGGCAACAGAACTGTGCCCGCTTATTTCGCACTTATTCACACACTCGTCCAATCAGTAGTTGTAAAAGCTACGTTGACTTTTTTCGCATACATCAACATATTCTCAGTTTTTTTCAACGCTGTCACATCCGCGGTTACGTCAACAAATCAGCTAATTCATGCAAACTGGCTGAAAGCCGGTTAACGGTCTTGGGTTGCCCACACCTCTCCATTCTGTAAATCTTGCTACCATACCACTACATCGTCAAGCAGAACCTGACTTCGAGTACTGCTGAATTTGGTAAATACACCAATATTAGGGGCATGCCCCATTTTTGGCTCAGTACTCTCCTTTAACTATATAAAAAAATTACGCCCTTCCACACGTGCTTCTGGATGTTTTTCATCTGCTTCAATCTTTAATCAAGATTATTTAAAACCTTTTCGATTAGTCTAAGTATGGTTTTTGCTTAAGTCTTAAGCGGTGGAATATTGTATCTCTGGACCTTTTTTCCAAAAAATATTTTTTTTAAATATATTATATTTTGTCACAAATAATAAAAAAGGTTTAAATTATAAACAGAGCTTTAAAAACTCTCTACCAAAATTTTCGCGTTGGTTATATTTTAAAATATTTTTTTTTCAAATCTTTTTCAATTTACCTCTTATTGTACACAAGCTAACAAAGTTATTAATTTTCAGAACAAATACTTTGTTCAAACTACTTGGATCACTTGACATGGAATTGCTCTCTTACAGGAAGCTCAATACCTTTTATTAATAATCGTCGGTCCCGCTAGATCTTCATCAATTTGACTAGCCTTTTTAGTATCTCTAATTGAGCAAAAACTCTAATTTGTTGAACGTAAGACCATAGCAGTCACAGCTCTTCTCTACTTTATAATTTTAAATGTATGTCAATGGTTAATGATAATAATATACTATTTTTTGTCTTGAATTCTGCAAAAAAAATTCAAGAATTCGAGCAATTCTAAGGTCTACAGTCGCTAATTATGTTATTTAAAACAACATTTTGCCTCACGATCCACTTTGGCTACATGCTTTCCGTTGCCATTAGCAATTCACCGCATGTGTGCCATGTTTGTATGTTTGTATGTGCAATTGTGTACGCTTTTATATAGCAAAGTGTTTAAGTTTATGCATTTGGCGTTCGTGGTTGCAACGAGTGTGGTGGTGGTGGCGGCAGGAGTGTGACTGATATTGCAACAGCCGGTTTGTTCCGACCGGCCATTCATCGGGGATGATATTGGATATGTCATTTCAAATGTCACAACAAACCCATCGAAAATGTCAACTCAACTCAATTTAACTGAGCGATTCCAAAGACCAAGGGGTAACAAGACGTGACGGAGTGGCGGAGTAGAGGAGAATTTGGAGGTATGGTGATGTACCAAATGGATAAGCGGAGCAAAGTGCGTGCACACAAATGATATTCGTTCCTGCAAGCAGCAATTCCCATTTCCCAAAACGCCACAGGGGTAGCAACGCTTGGCAGCAATTGTCAAAATTTCTAATTTGCGCACAGCCAACATTGCAGTTTGTGCACAGATAAGATTGACAACAACAATTACAGCAACAACCACGATACAACAAGCACAATTACTGTTCCCCAGCGCCACGCTTACACTAATTACCAACTCGCACAGCTCGCGCAACTCGAAAGCTGCAGAGCCTTGACTTTTGCTGACTCACTACAACACCAACTAAGCTCCGCGCCACTTGCACTATGCATACACCACCAATTCGGTGGTTAGAGTTGCTCATTAGTTTTAAGTTCGGCAATGCTGATTTTTCTACACGTATTGCTTGCAGCAAACCCATTTCGACTCTATTAAAGATTTAAGTTATGACATCGACATACCGCAACAGCGGAGCAGTGGGAACAGTGGGAACAACGGCAACAGCGGCAACTACATTGACATGGCATGTTAATACATTGCCACCAAAAACCAATGTCAACCGCAACTGCACAGCTGTTTGGCTGCTGCGCTCTTTTCGCCTGCCCTGCTCCACAATAGTTGCCCTTCCCTCTGCCCGTATTTCCTCGGTTACCATTTATTTGCGTGTTGGTTCGCTTCAGCTCGTTTGGCTGTCGTTAGTCAAAGTTTTAATTACACTTTCACTGCGTTGTTGGTTACCGCCCAACGCTGCATGCCTCCATGCTTCTCACTGTCGCTTTCGTCTTGGCTGTTTTGTTTGGCTCGGTGGTTTTTCAGCCAGCCTCTTCCGCTGCTCCTCCTTAGCTTTGTCACAAAACAGCACATTGGTATTTATTCGGCGACAAAGATTTATCACCAAAGCGCCTCGACACTCCTACCGTTCGTCCGACTCATCCTCATACGAGGAAGTGTTTGCGTGTGTGAGTTCGCTCTTTTTGTCTCGTCGAAATGGCGTTTGTCGTTATGGCGCTGGATGATAGAGTGTGTATTGTTTCGCTTTAATTGAAATTTTCTTTCTGTATGTTCGCACATAGTTATATAATTTAGACAATGTATACGTGTGTGTGTGTGTGTGTATTTAATGTTTATGTATGTAGAGGCCATGAAACGTATGGAGTTTGTGCTGCTAGTTGATATTTCAGGTGCCCAATAAACAAAATTTGTAGTTTAATGGATAGAAAGCAACAGGTGGCCCTAAAAAAGAAATGAAAAAATTAAGTTTTAATATTTCAGGTTATATAGTAATATCAACTTGGGAAACTAGTGTCCAAGAAAAATTATTTCAAATATATTTCTCAATTCTCAAATCTAATATACCATTGATTTCATTCCTAGCGTTCTAAAAGTCGTTCCCTGAACTCAATCAAAATGTTTCTAAATCGAGAATAATAATTACAAAAAATAATTTTTTAATGAATCTTGTTAAAGCAAATATGTGCCATTTTTCCATTCTCAATAGAGCGTCTGAAGATATAAGATCAGATACACTCTATGTGGACACATCGAAATATCTTAGTTAGTCAAATTCTCTTGGTGTCAAAATGGAGAGCACCGGACAACTTTTAGGGTTTTCTTGCTTTAATCTGTAGTAGTAGTTGGTTATAAAGTATAATACTATTCCCTTTCGATTCCAACAAACACAAATTGCTCGTTTTCAAATTATATGAAAGCCAGAAAAGTTGAGAAGTAAAAGATTCAAGTATTGAAAGAAAAAATTAGAAATTGTTTATGGTTTATTTCAAGAACTTGAAAACAGTAAGATAAAGAGTAATATGTTATCAGTGTTGAGAATTTATAACAGCTAGGAGACTAGGCAATTCCAACTTTACTATCATTTTAGTAATATCAGTTCGCATCTTCAAACGTTTATACCAAATATTCTGTTATAAATTTTTCATCTTCGGAAATCATTTCCTTTAAAATTGGTTATAATTCGGTTAACAAATTTTTCCTTGCTTATTCATGTGGCACTTAGACTTTGAGCTCTTATTATACCCAGTTGCTTTTAAAACGTTTAAAAACCCGTTTTTATGAATATTTAGTTCCTTAGCAACTCAATATTTTCCATGATTCCGTTGACTGTTTCAGTCATAGTGGACAAAAGTGATGTCTGTCTGTAGCATAGGAATGAAAACGAGAACGCTGTTTTTCTAATCGCCTCACTTTGTTCCAATTATGGCTTTTTGTAAGTGCCCATGGAATCGAAAATTGTTCAATTCCGCCCGATGCATTTTTTTACTAGTTTGCTTTTTGTAACTAATTTCATTGAAAAGTAACGATATTAAGTGAAGTAAAAAATTCTGAAGGTTCTCCGCTAGATGCCTTTGGCTCATCCACGTGGTTAAAAAAGAGACAATAAAAAAAGTTCGATACGCCCAACGTGAAACGGCAGAGACAGTTGAAAAAATGTGTGTTGTTTATAAATCATTCAGACAGTATCGAGTGCGATAGTTTCAACAACTCCTTTCTGGTAATATGAATGTCGAAAATTGGGCACGCTCCGGTAAAATATTGATAAAATCATGGAAATAGTTGAGTCAGGCCGCGGCATGTGAACACCTATTCTACTAGCTGGGACTAATTATACGGTGCAAAGTTAATCGATAACAAAAAATTAACCATCAGAGAGCTGGCAGAAGTCTTAAATACTGCTTATGGATCCATACAGGACATTGTACTTATAGTTAATGATTTGGGTTTGTGTCGTGTTGCTGCAAAGTTTGTTCCAAAGGACCTGAGTTTCATGAGAAAAAGGGACCGTGTTGACGTCGCCAAAGACATTATTTCCAAGGCTCAATTCCCATCCCATATTCATCAAACGCATCATTACTGGAGACGAGACGTAGGTTAATGAGTACGACACGCAATCCAGACATCAGACCAGTGAGTGAAGAACTTCAAATGAACCAAAACCAAAAAAAAAAAAAAAGTCGTTTTCAGTCAAAAAAGAAGCGAGGCTCACAGTTTTTATGGATTAAAACGGTATTGTACAACACGATTTTTTCGAAAAGGTCAGAGAGTTAATAAGGGCAACAGTGGCGTTAACGTTGATTATTTCGCTTTATGGGCCGTTTACATGAAGCAATTCGGCAAAACAAAAAGGATTTATGGGAAAACAACTCTTGGATTTTGTACCATGATAATGCACCGTCGCACAGGGCCATCCTTGAGTTTTTGACCTAGAACGAAAAAAGTACCATCCAACAGCCATCGAATTCACCTGAAATGGTCACGATTTTTTTCTGTTCGATTGAGTCAAAAAACCACTACACGGAACGCGTTTTAACAGCTGTAATGGAAAAATCGAAGGTGGCTCTGGTGGTTATACCGAAAATAGAGTTCCAAAAATGTTTCGAGAGCTGGGCCAAACGCTGGCATAAGTACATTGCATTTGATGGGGAGTACTTTGAAGGCGATAATATCACTTTTGAGGAATAAATTTGCATTTAAAATTTTCTGGATATATTCCGCGAACCTTTTGATCGAGTGGTATATATATTTATAATTCAAAAATATATGGTGTTTAACTATTCCTATGCAAGTATAAAAATCTGGACTAGAAATTCACGTTAAACTCTCTCAATATACACAACTTTATTCCACTTCTGAAGTTTGAATATATAAAATAAAATGTCTAAACTATCCACATCTTCCCGTGCAATGTTCGCTGGGCTGCGGCACCTATTTTGTTGTTGTGTTTTTATTGTTCTATGGCTGTTAGTGCCCAAAGCCAATTGACACACAACTTACTTATGCTCGCGTACGTATGTATGTGCTGGCACTTTTCGCCACCACAATCACCTGCAAACTTTTAGTCTGCTTGCCATGCCGACCGTCACTCGCACCATTCAGCGCCTCATCGTTTTGCTTGCTTTTGCTCATTCAGCTTTTATGACTTGACTGATGTCGTTTTTTATGTATTTTATGTATATGTATATGTATGTATGTATATGCATTGTAACACAATATTATTATCGTTGCAGCAGCAACTTTTTGTCACTCTGCTTTGTACGTTGATTGTTTTTTCTTTGTACTTATTAAGGTAGTGGACTGGTACATAGAGGAGCAATTGTTTTGATGGCTGGCTATTTTGGGCAGTACCATCATTGTCACTATTTAAGCCCACGCCGACCACAGCCACATTGACGACAATTTGTGGTCGAACGCAAATAAATTTTCCTCATGTTGCGGTTGTTCCCTTTAATAAATGAAATCGTTGTCAAAGCCCGTTGACTTTTTGCGTCAGCCACTTGGAGCTGATTCTGAGGTCGTGGTTGTATGTCGCTATGTTGCTGTTGTTATTAACTTGCTCAACAATGCTGTCATTTTGTTATTTTTGCTTCCTTTTTTAAATTGTCACTGGAATCTTTAATTTCCTCGGTTTTCTTATTTTTGTTATTGTTTTTGGTGCGTACATAGGTTTGAACCAAGTCGCTTGAATACAATTAAACCATATCCGCACTGTCCCGTTACTTCACTTCTCTCTTTTGTATGTCTGGCTCATTGTTTTTCTTTTTGTTTTCATTGGCTTTATTGTTTTTTTTTTTTTTTTGTTGGTTACATTCGCATTGTTTTTCGAAAATTGCTATTTGCCACATTTCCAAAGCGGTTATGGCCAACCCCACATATGGACCGCGTATGGCACGCTTCACAAAAAGCCACACAAGGACAGCGGCCCACAGCCCTTGCAGTCATGGCATGCCAATCTGGCAATTGTTGCCGGTGGCTCCGACAGTTGGCGGTTGGGAAATTACGTAATTTTCACTTGATGAAGATTTACGGCGTGTGCGGACCCAACCACTGACTAACAATTTGAGGTGGCGCCATAAGCAATACATAGTCGTCCGAACAGCTGTTAAAATGACTACATCACTACATCACCGCCCACTCCCAAGGCGAAAAAGCAGCACACAAAAGCGTTGGCGATCGCAACGAGATAAAAGTCGCATTGGTTTTGGCTGCTAGTCGTTTTCCTTTTGTTTGTTGGCCTATTGGCCTTTTATATCCGTTTGCGGCTTTCGTCCGCTAGCTGGGCGCTACAGTGACAACTCTATTTACCTATTCAAAACTTTTTTAATGTCTTGCAATAACAACAACGAGATAAACAAAAACATTGGCCGAGCCACAAAAAAAGGAATTTAATCCAAGAACAGTTGTTCGTATAAAACACTTAAGCTTAGTCGTATTAATTGAAAAAACAAAAACAATGATGATAAATGAAAGTGGACGGGAATGCCAAAGGAATTTAGTGATTTCGGTAGGTAATTAAAATAAGGTGAGTAGCTTGCAGTACGCGTAACAAGGAGCTCTCCTTATGCGCCTTCCTCCACAACCGTCAATTTGTGGGTTGTCATTTTTGTCTTGCTGTTAATGTCATTTTTGTATTTTCCATTAAGGGCTTTTGCTATTTAGCATATCAAAACACAGCAACAACTAGCTTAAATTGTCTCAGCTGCGCGAAAATAAATAAATCGCTGCGATATTGGGTTAGCGGGGAAATTTAAGGCAAAACGTGAAACCGGGGAATTCAAGGAGATATGCAATGAGGAGAGGCAGGTTATTGTCACTCAATTAAAAAGTAAAGCAGCGATATTTTTAGTAAGGCAAACGGTATTGGTATTTAGGTATGGACCACCTTTTTCGTTTTAAAGTATGGGCCATCTTCGAAAGCAGCAAAATTAAAATTCGTCTTTTATTGAATATGAACAGACACAGCACGGTTTGCTTTTTTGGTTTTAAATGGACGAAAATTGTACCTCAAATTTTTTTGTTGATTATAATAAAGTATGAAATTTGATGAATTTTCAGCCCAAAAAAAAAGAAATTCTTAGAGCGCTTTTTGAAAAAAGTGAAAAAAACGAAAAAATCGAATAATATAAAATATCCATATAATTAACGTTACATAAAATAAAAATATTGTATTGTGAAAATATTGACTATATTTTTTCATGTAATAATTGATAATATTTTAATATCTATTGAAAATATTGACAATAAAAGAAAATATATATCTACGAAAAACAATAATTAAAAGATTGTTTAACTGATCATCTTTCAAAACTTTATACATCTTGCTTATGATTTAGAACTTAATACTTATTCCTAATAACTTTCCTAATAACTTATTCTTATCCTAAAGATTTAAAAAGTTTATATATAAGACATCATGCTCTTTGTTTACTTTCAAAATTCTGCATATGATTGTGATGCGCGTGGAAGCAAAACAGTGCAATGCGCTGTTGACACCCGGTCGGTATCTTTAATGTTGTTGAGTGAACCTTCCTTGCATAAGATATTTTATTCTTTTAAGCAGTAAAATTTTATTTTGTTTTTTGCTATGGTGAAAAATACATGTCCTTTAAGTTTTGCAATATTCTTCGTTTGTTAAAAAAGTTGACATTCTTTATTTTATAATGGCGCGGTTATCGTATAAGAAGGCTGGAACTCACGAACAAAATCGTTATAGATTATGTTTAATTTGTTTGAAAAAGGCTCAAGTACTTATTGAAGTTAAAGGAGTGCTAAAAACAAAAATTTTAAATTTGTTGAGTGGTTACAATACAAATGATGAGAGATTACCAGCTGTCGTGTGTGCTAGTTGCAAATTGAAAGTGTATCGTTCATCTAACAATAACTGTGACGAAGAAAAATATAAATTGAAGTTACCTGATTACTGTGAATTTATGCCGCTGCAAAGAAATACTCGAAATTCTGTCATAAAAAAATGCGAATGTCGTTTATGTGAATTAGTGAGAATGCCAACAATTGTCGCAAATTTTCACAAAAATAATACTCTAAAAACAATAAAATCGACAAATAATAACAAAAAATGTGAAAACTGCCTAGGTTATTTACGATCAGGACATAAGTGTACTCCTAGTATTTTAATCGCTAATGTCAAAGAGAAAATTGAAAATAATTGTAATGTAACAGAAAAAGAACAGTTAATTAGTTCATTGCTGAAGAGTTTTATAAATGAGAAAAATACCAGCACTAAAAAGAAGACGGAAGATAAAAATCTGGTTGTATTGTCACAAACTCGCGGTAAGCCGTTAATTTTGGATGTTAAACCAAAAATGACAAAAAATTCAAAAATTTCTAATGATGAGCTATATAAATTACAGAGTGATTTAAATTGCAGCAATAATACGATCTATAAGATAGCAAAAGCAGTTCGTAAAGGATCAAACAGTAATCGAATTATTGAACCACATTTGAGAAACAAAATTGTCGAAAAGAATCACAAAATAAAGTAGGAATCAGTCTTCTTTCAAAAAATAAATAAAACATAAATAAATTTATTCTACCAAAAGTTAAAACTAAACATAATAATAAAATTAATACATTAATTAAAAATGAATGAAGATTCATTCTTTGAAGAACGCGATTTTCCATTTATACGTGAGAAGGCTAAAAATGTAACTCAGGAACCAGAGCGAGTTATAATTTGTAAAGATACAAAAGGTTTCATAAATTTCGTATGTGGAGAGCGTGAGCAAAACGCAGATGAACTACATTTTAAATTTGGCATCGATGGAGGAGGTGGATTCTTAAAAATATGTGTCTCATTACAGATTAAAGAAGAATCAAAAACAATGAAAATTCAAAATTCTACGAAAAAATTTAAATCTTCTGGTGTCAAAAAAGTTTTACTTCTATGTGCTGCACCTAACGTTCAAGAGAATTTTACAAATGTTAAACTCATTTGGTCAGCTTTGGACATAAATGATCTTCTCGGCACCGTTGCACCTGATCTTAAATTAGCAAACATCATCACTGGATTAATGACTCATACTAGTACACATCCATGCACATGGTGCGACGCTCAGAGTGGTAAATTAAATCTTTGTGGTAACTCTAGAAGTATTGGAAACTGTGTAAGAAATTATGAATGCTGGATTCACGAAGGTAAAAACTATAAAAAAGCCAAAAATTACAAAAATTGTGTTAATCTTCCAGTTTTTTCATCGCTTGATTCACGAAAAGAAATTTTAGACATTATTCCGCCTCCCGAGTTGCATTTGATGATTGGAGCAGTAAACACTATATTCAATGACATGATGATAAAATTTGAAGAAGTAAGTTTACTGTGGGCCAAAAATTGTCACGTTGAAAGGTCGCTAACTTACGGTTCTCCTGCCTTTGAAGGTAATCAATGCAAAAAACTTTTGGATAGTGTCGATAAACTAAGAGCTATATGTAATTTGGAGTGCCTTAAATTTGTAAAAGCTTTTGAAAATTTAAAGAAAGTTGTTGACAGTTGCTTTTCTTCAGTATTAAAGGACACGTATCAAAATGATATCGACGAATTCCAGAAAAGCTTCCTGGATCTTGGTACTTCAGTAACTCCAAAAATTCACGCTTTGTTTCATCATGTGCCACAATTTTGTTTGAAAAACAAATGCGGATTAGGGTTTTACAGTGAACAAGCTGTAGAATCTTTGCATCATGACTTTAGTGCAAGTTGGAACAATTATAAGGTATTAAAAAGTCATCCAAATTATTCTAAGCATTTGCAACGTGCTGTTTGTGAATACAATTGTCATCATATTTGAATTGGTTATGATCAAAAGTTCGTAAAAAAATAATAAAATATCAAATATATTTTATGTTCATGTAAAAATTCATAATAAAAATATCTACAATAACACATTTTTACTTTAATTCATGTTAATTACTTGCTTATTTTATACTATTCCATTATCTTTCGTTTTTTTCACTTTTTACAAAAAGCGCTCTAAGAATTTCTTTTTTTTTGGGCTGAAAATTCATCAAATTTCATACTTTATTATAATCAACAAAAAAATTTGAGGTACAATTTTCGTCCATTTAAAACCAAAAAAGCAAACC
>JAYXIM010008334.1:0-93200 GCA_037575425.1 Anastrepha fraterculus | reverse complement strand
TACTGGTCTAAATTTTCGATGACGCTGAAGCATAGTTGAGGTTCTATGCCCTTTATGTGCCGAATTATCTCATCCTTTAGCTCTTGAATTGTTGCTGGCTTATCGATGTACACCTTTTCTTTCAAATAACCGCAAAGAGAAAAGTCTAACGGTGTCGTTGACGTTTAGGTGTGGTTCACATTCAACACCGGCCCTTGAAATTTAACCACCCTTTACTTATTTCATGTGAAAACCAAATCTCGCAACACAAATTTGTAATAACGGTACTAAGAATAGTGACTAGAGAAGAATTTTGCAACCGAATATTTAAGTTGGACTGCAAATGCAGACTTTGGCATACCAAACAAAAGTGTACCGTTACTATCAACAAAGATATCGGTATAAAAAACTTTGCACATATACTTATTTCTGGGAGGTATTTCAACAATTAAGTAATACATGATATTATGTCAAGTACCTATGTGCAAATTTACTTCACCTTTCAGGCAGCATACGGATTCCTCTGGCGAAAAATTCCAGTTCCTTTGACTTGATCAATTCATTGAGCCAATTTGCGATGCTCTCGTAAGAAGTAAACTGCTCTCCAATAATGGCTGACTGCATTGATCGGAATAGATCGTGATTCGAAGGTGCAATGTCTGGGGAAAACGGCTGGTGAGTCAAGATTTCCCAATTCAGTCCCTCTAAATATTTCTGAACCGATTTAGCAACGGGTGGCCTGGCGTTGACATCAGCAAAATCAATTTGTCATGTCTTTGAAGCATCAATATTTTTTTTGCTGTCGATGGACTTGGTTCACCTGGTAGGCTCCAACATTTTCCACGCTTACGGTTATCATAATAGATCCATTTTTCAACGCTAGCGACGATGCGCTGCATAAAAACTTTTCTTTTCTGCCGTTCAAGAAGCATCTCACACGCCACCGAACGTCTCTCGAAGTCCCCCTCCTTCAATTGTTTTTTTTTTTTAAATACACCCCATCTCAATGTTTTTTTTTACATTTTTCGCAAATTGCTGAGACTAGCAACCTGTTGCAATGTGTACTCATCTATTGCGTCCGTTTGACAGAACAAGATTTTTTCGAATTCCAAAAACTAAGAATTTCCAAAAAAATATTCTCATATTTCTCTCAAACTGTTTCTAAGCAGGGATTGTGCAGAAGAGAATAAAGATAAAACATACAATTTTCTAAATGTTTCTCAACATCTGGTAACATAGATTTTTCATTGAGTATTTCTTTTTATATTCAAATATAAATTTGTGAATATCAAACAGTATTAAACAAAAACACAAAAAAAAAAAATACCCAAAATTAAACTTAATGGTTTTCCGTAAAAAAGTTCTAAAAAGTATATATATATTGTTTGAAAATGAAACCCCAAATTGAAAGATTTAACATTGAATAAGTCTCAGAATTATAAATATTATATTTTAAAATATGTTCAACATTTTTTCAGTTTACTTCTTATTGTTCTCAAGCCTGCAAATCAACCAATTTTCAAAAAAAAAATAACACAATGCCCATAAAGCTTGGATTACGTGACAGAGGATTGCTCTATTATTTGGCATCCTACTCCTATTTCTGTATAGTTTTTAAACATTCTCTACAATATTAATGCTGGTTTTCATCTGATGCTTGTCTCCTTTCGATCATTTCAAGACACATTCGGCGTACGTTTTTCTATGTTAAGGACGATGATATCAGTGGCAATAAGCGATGTAAGCCTCAATTCACAGCTATGCACCGTTTCTCTAATTTTGAAAGTATTTATTGTTATAACTGGACACTAGATTAGGTTGGGAGTAAAGCCTGAAGCTATTGTAACGATTGGACTGATATTCGCCCAAGAAGTGTCACTTTAACAATATTCTTTAAAAATGTAAGTGCAATGTTTTATGATATTGTAAGAACAGTATTGTTGACTGACTATGTAAATGTCAGCAGTAAGTATAGGGTTGTTCAATAGGTGCGCTTCAACTTTTTTCCGATAGGGAGGGGAACGACGAAATATTTTTTATTTTTCGCTTGTCATTTGTAAACTTCATTAGTATACATTTCATCATAGAACGCTACACACTTGAGCAACGATTGCAATTCGGCAAATTTTTTATGAAAATAATCGTTCTGTTGCTGCTACTTTAAGAGCATTACGGTTGAAGCGCTCTTACTGAAAAACCCTATACATCTCGGTAGAGAGTGATGGTATTGTCCAGTTGCACTGCTTTCTGCTTCAGAAGAAATTGAGACTTCTACTTTCATTATGTCTGCCAGCTTATGGAAGAAGTGTGATTTGAGAACAGAAAGAACAACTATTCCATAATTTTATGTCGCCTCTAAATGTAGAGAAGTGAGAAGCTTTTACATGAACGAAACTAACTCTGAGTTTTGTAAGTGTCTGCCTATTAGCAATCGGTATTAGAAAGGTAAATTTGTTTGCATTACTTGAGTTTTCATGCCCATAAAGTTACATATGTAGTCACACATAGTTAGCACAAATCCAATTGACTATGGCGTATTCCTAAAATCTATAAATACATATAAAAAACTATAAATACCTACGTATGTTATCAAAGTAAGCACTAAGTTTTTAGGTATATTTTCAAAAGCTGTTTGAGTTCTTAAAACTCATTGCTTGACGAGTGCGAGATCTTCTGCCATCCGTTTTCGCCTTCGTCCTCACTATAAGACCGAGAACTAATAACAGAATCTAGAAAGCCTATGAAAGTGGAGATAGAAGTCTGTATCTTTGACATACTTTAACAGGCTTTTCATGTTGGATTACACCGATAATTTCATCTAGTCTTCTGATACCTGTCTACTGAGATTCAGCCTAGTTTTACCTTCTCCGTGATTGAAATTTTAAAGTGTTCTTTTATACGAAATTACTTACTTTCTTTAAGTAAATGCTTTTTTTTAACTCTTCCTCAAACTATTCAAAATATTTAATTTACATTCTTTGGCATTCAGGCATTCTTTCCAGCAGTCAATATCCCTCAATATTTTATATAAACAATTACAACCATACCCACAAATATTTGCATGAAAGCAAAAAACCAGACAGTGGGTTTAAGTGCTCATAAAAAGAAATCGTGCATTGATCATAAATTCCATTCAATTTCTTTTCATTCCACAATTTTTATCTTGATTTCGTGTCATCGCATTTTAAGCAACCATTCAACAGCACAAAAAATATAGCTAAAATATGTAAGTTAGCATAAACTGGGTGTAGAAGGTGGACTGTTCGAAGTGGGAAATGAAAATGAAATAATATTTAAAGTTGCACGCAAAAATGCGCTGTTAATGGAGAAAGAAAAAGATAAAAGCAATAACTCGTTTGCTTGAGAATTTGAATATTATAAGGGGGAAATTTTTTAATGAAAATAGGAAGAAGTAGAAGAACATGCGCTGGTGTGTGTTTATAAATAACTAAGTTTATCAATGGGCTAGAGGCTAATATATTTTATATTTGCTTTAATTAATACTTTTGCACCCATTAGAACAGGATTTTAAAGAGTTATCTTTAAAGTAATAAAAAATCATTTCAGTAGAGGCTACAAATATGTTGAAGTTTGGGCATTCATAACTCAAATTAGCTTGAAATTTTCTCCATAGCTTAGGAGTATTCAGCTTCAGGAATAGAATACCAATTGATATTGAAACTTGTGAGGAATTGTTCAAGGTGTTTCAGGGCGTTTACGCTTTTCTCCATTTGAGGTTAATGACTCTGAGTGGGGAGTAAAGTGCGGAACACTAGACAGGGCAAGTTAACTGGGGCTAGTCACTGAGTGGGGGGTGAGATCTCTTACCGCTGTTGAGAAGTGCCTGCTTATTACTTTCAGGCACACTGCGTATGAAGATTGGAAATATCGCAAATCGTTAATCGGTTCTGTGTGAATTTCATAGAATCAGTAGTTGAGCTTACGTCTTGGTAGAAGTTTGAAAGTTGCAGCATAGTCTTCTTTTGATAGAACATAACACCCTTCCTATTCACCAATTCGAAGCATTTCTAGTCAGTAACCTGATTCAATTTTGGAAGTTGGGGAGACTTTAGTTGCGATCTGAATGTTTGGTCTGTAGGCAGCAGCTCCTAGTGCATTATTCTCCTCTGATCACACCACGTGGACAACAAGATTTCTTGTTAAAGCTTGACGATCGTTTCGGGATGCTCGCTCTGATTTGAATGTGACAACTTAGGGCGTTTGTACTTTGTATGTGAAAATTTTTTACACGTGAGTTATCAGCCGCTTTGAAAATGCATGTTGATGTTGTGAAATAACTTTCGCCATAACAAGGACGCCTGTTGGGAAAATGCTAAGGAATTTTGTGCTTTTGGTTTTTTTTTTTTTGAATTCCGAAAATTTCATGATTAATTGTGTGAAATTCGGGGATTTTTGTATATACCATATATATAAAGTTGTTATGTTTTTGTATATATATATTTTTTTTGTCAAATTTTTATATATGTGACCTATGAAAAGGTACCTTACGTGTCAAAAAATCATTTTTCACTTTTTTGTTGATTCGAATAGTGTGTGAAAGGCTCTTTAAAATGGTGAAAATCAGAAAGTCATAATTTGTTTAAAAGTTTGTTAAAAGTAAAAAAAAAGTACAAATCCGAAAAAGACTGATTTTTTTGTCATGATACAAATTAGAATAACGAAGACAATAATTTGTGCAAATTAAAAACTGAACCATTCCTGGACAGTCTGAGGTGTAATGAATACGATACTGAAGTCTGTTTTCACAAAATTGTTACAAAAAATGACCTATATACGGTCATAACTTTATGAACGGTGGTTTTTAAGGATTTGTCAAAATTTTTGTCACGAATTGTGGCATTGTTTCAACATCAAAAGTTAATCAAAATATTTAAAAACTGTTATTCGGGGGTTTGCAAGGTCGCTGAATATGAATATGAAGTGAGATTATTTAAAATCAAAATGGCGGATCCAATATTTCGGACATGTTTTTTAAAATTTAACGGATCCTCTTAAGATTCAATACATGGGGTTTTCTTTTATATAAAAAAATGTTTTTCACTGCTTCTGTGATTTTATTGATTCTGTGATCTATGCTGAAGAAAATAAGCCAAACCGGATTGAAAAATATTAATATTTAAAAAAGTTACAAGGGTTTTTAGAAGTTTAAACTTTAACTGCTGTTTTTTCGAAAACTTGTTTTCGCACGTAAGATACCTTTTCGTAGACCAGGTCACATATACAAAATTGATTTTTTCATAAGTGGTGGAATCCACTAATACATTTTACGATATTCGTACTTTTATCTTTCCTTAACCACAATTTGGAATGTCAAATTTCATTTAATTATTTAGTTTTTAATTATTTGACTTATGATTTATGGCGTGGAGGGCAGCAGTGAGCCCTCGAACTGTAAATCAACGTTTGCTCCGAGATGTGGACAATCCTTTCCATCCTGGGGAATTTCAAAAACTATTTCAGTTAACTCCAGACTTGACTGAGAACCTAATTTCTCAGGTTGACAGTCAACTTGGAGGTTCCATAATAACAGTGATTTCGATTGAAGAACAGGCAAATCTTGCTACCTTCAAGATTTTTCAATTCTAAATTCTGCCTTTATGTTACTAGGTTTTAGCTGCGCTGCGATTTTTTGGCAACTGGATGTTATCAAAGACCAGTAGGTGAGTAACGGGAAACATTCATGATCCAGTCGTCCCTTAGCCGTAGCATAGATCGTGTTACAGAGGCAATCAAACGCTCTATGGCTTGCGCGAAGATGAGGTTTCTTATGGCCTAAGAGGCTGCAGCGGCAAGCTGCAGAAGAAATTTTTGGATTCAGTTGCTCGCCTTCTTTTAGGTGCTGATGATATCATAAAGCAGTATGTGTACAAAAAAAAAAATGTGAGCCGTCATGGGACGCCTGGCAGATGTGAAACATCGTGTGTGTACAAGTAATATGCATAAAAGATAATATTATTACAGGAATTAAATATAGCCTAATGAAAAAATGAAATAAGAGTATTACGAATTTCTTACAGAAAATGGTAACTTTATTTAATAAACATTTATTTACATGTGATATCAAAATTCGATATTAATATCAAGCCACAATTTAAATATTTTCATCTGTGACTTCAGTAATAGTTATATTCGATGTTTCCTCTGCCGGTATTACTGTGACGATTGGTTGATGATAAATAAAGTACGTTACAGAAGTATTGGATGAAATATTATCAAGATATCTCACAAATACAGCAGCTATTGTTGTTCCATATTTGGTAGTAGATTCTCTTGGATTGTTGTTGATTTCCAATTGAAATTCTTTCTGAAGTGTGCGTTGAGTGCTGAAATTTTTTGAATTTTCAGGTGGCGCAAAATTAATCATCCAGTTTTGTATTTGAAAATTATTAGATAAAATTAAAAAAAAAAAATTAAATAAAAAAATGACTTTGAGTGCTGAAATTTTTTGAATTTTCAGGCGGCGCAAAATTAATTATCCAGTTTTGTATTTGAAAATTATTAAACAAAACTAAAAAAATATTAAATAAAAAAATGATTTTGAATGATGGAATTTTTTAATTTTCAGGTGGCGCAAAATTAATCATCCAGATTTGTATTGGAAAATTATTAAATAAAAATAATAAATAAAGAAATTATATTAACTTATGACTTTTGACCTTTACGCCCGCCATTGGTTATTTGTTTTTATACAGCAGCTCTACACTTCGCAAATTTCAATTATGATTGACGTAGAGCACTATTTGTAGAAAATATAAATAGTCCGATAGCATGATTAATTTTGTATCACTTTGTATGATAATCAAAATGTGTCTTTAAAATATGCCTTCCTCCATAGGCTTAAACTTTTTATTCAATTTCAACTTTTGCTCATTACACGCTGGCATATCTCGAATTTGCTATTAAATAAGTTTGCACTTTTCATTTCGAATTAATAAAGCAATAAATTTGGCATTGCAAAATAGTTCCATTGGGTTTAAATAATTGAGAAATGAAACTTCTTTCTGCTGTGGCTCTGCTTTCTGCGACCTTTTGATATTTTTCATCTCAAACACTGACCTTCGTCATTTCTTCGCACAGAGAGAGCGCCTCAACGGTGCCCATGAATTCCCATGAATTTCCATGTTTCCCATGAATTCTCTGTAATCGAATTCCTATTATCTACATAGCAAATTACCGAACACATTCAAAAACACATAACGCACCAACATTTACTAAGCACTCACGAGCATCTAACTTGCCGCTCTTTAGCAACTCTACATTTGTCTCTCTAACATGGCACACATACTAACACACTTTAACCCACATAATTTGTGAGTTGTTCCTTTGAAATTGGCTTAGCACTTCTCATACTACTACACATAAAATATATATATGTATACCTTAGTATAGCGTGGCGACCCGTCGCCACTGCAAGCGTCGCCACGCCAACGATTCGGTTTAAAAGTGAGCCTATAGATGTTTCACATCAAAAATATTGCATTAACTTAAAATAAATACTAATTTTATTTTATTTCTTTTGCGCTTTGAATATATTAGCGCTCAGTTTGCAATTATCGATTAGTTTGAATAAATATAAGAAGACAGCTATCAAGTGTTAGTTAACACAAGTTTGTGAATAGCACAATCATTGGTGCAAACGATTAATATTGTAGACAAAAACAAGAATTGTCGAACCGTTTAAAGTTAGTGAATTGCACGACAGATATCATCAGCAAAATTTTCAACACAAAAATCCCCTTGTTGATGAAAGAAAGGTTTTATTTGCAACACTGATTAAGTATTACAACACTTTTCTTATAAAACGGCTGAGTTTGCGTTTAAGGAGAATTCGTTTTTAGAATCTGAAAAGGTAACAAACAAAGTTACCGACACATACAGCTAATTGCATGCAGCCTAAATTGCAGAGCATAATTGAAGCAGTCACCTGGTCATACTCTAGCTGGGTTAAAGAAATATAAATTCTTATATAAAGTGGTGGCAATAGAAGCCATTACCTGCAGAAAATATTTTTATTTCTATCAAGAATCGATCTAACAATTGTTGCGGAAGGCGATATTCCGTCTGCTGGTGTTTTTGCTTGTATAAGTTATTCTTATGCCGTTCCAGGTGATATATTTTTTTGATCTCTTTGGTTAAACTTCACTTGGAACTGCAGCTAGATTAAAACACTTTTAATTTTTTTGATAGTTAAGGCACTTTATTAACACTTCACTTATAGAACTATTTATACTCCGCTATCTTAAAAACTAACCGCGCTTAAGTGCGTTTTTAATGACGACTCTTTCAGCTGTATCGTGCGCACGATTTGTTTCGGCAAAATACGAAGCGTCGGCATACAGAAAAAGTTCTTAAGCAAGGTGTGGGATAGTCACAGCGGCAATAATCAAAAATGACTTGATCGATGCTGGCGGCCAGCCATCGCCGTACAAACGTACATATATGTATGTATGTATAACACACATGTATGTTTGTAACCAAAAGAATGCACTGCCTGCATTCTTGCAGTATTTATGTATGTCGACCAAAACACCATGCCAGTACCGCTGTGTTAACTTATACAATAAATTCAGGTTGCGCTCGGAGGTTGAATCTCTCAATGCTTGAATTATTTTAAGATCAAATTTATGCAATTCAAATAGTAATTTATTCCCAAAAAGTAATTCGTGAATATATTTTAAATGCAACAAAATTTCTACTTTGTTTAATTCCTGGAAAGCACAGAAATTTAGGGATTACATAATAAGATCCCGAAAATTTCGGGATCAATAAAATTCCGGAAATTTATATCCCTATCAAATTTTCACCCCTATTAAATTGTATTGTAATTAAAAAAAATCATAGAAAGTACATATACGGATATATGATAAAGTTTCTTCTCTGTACGTCAAGACATCGCCTCATATGGTTTATCGAAGCCTTAGTACATCAGAGTGTCGGTTGGGCAGATATGCACAAATCTTCTTAAAAAGTCTTTGACCACATTCATGAGTGTATTCTCTTTGCTTGGACAATCAATTTTAAAATTTTTCATCTACTTACTTCTTAAACTGCGCCAAAAACAAACAAAAAATAAAATAAAATAAAACAAAAAAATAAAAAAACGTAAAATAAAAAAAATTTGCCAACCATTTCGTTTGTCACAGTTCACTGCGGTTGACATTTTTATTAAAAGATTTAAAGTCAACTCGTTGAAAATGATGACAGCGAGTATTTGGTGAAAAGAAAGCACATATAAATCATGGAGAGTAGAGCAAAAGGGTTCCAAGAATATACGGAACGTATTTGAGTGCGAAGATATACGAAAGATGGTTGTATGCATGTATATATGTATGTATGTGCATCTATATATTTATGTATGTGTGCATGTAGATAAAAATTTCAAGGTACGAAAGAATAAGAAACTTAGCAAAAGTGGAGTTCACATACCTGCTTGTATGCGCTACTGACTTGCTTTGCATTCCCTTCAGGTTTCCTTTGTATTTAAGAAGCTATGAATCTGGCTGACTGCAGACACTTGTATGCAACTACGTTCACACATATATTCGTGTTTACTTCTCGCTTTCTTACCGCCATGCATGCAATATGTGCTTTTCTGCGCACTCATACATACACATTTTTATTTATATGTATGGGTGTGCGCTCCGTAAACGCATCTCTTTGCTTTGCTATGCATTTTCATGCGTTTGCATGTTTTGGATGTGCGCCGCTAATCTCCGTGCGACAGCGCATTATGCGGCATAGTATATATAACGTACCGCATGCAGTTCTTTAGGGGTTAGACGCTATTAAACTCATTTTTTTATAGTTCCGTAGTCTTTAGTTTGTCTGAGTTTGTGCCGTTTTTCTAAAGAAAAAATGTGCAATTTTCTTTGCGCTCCAGGAGTTGTGGATATTCAGTAGAAAATGAATTATGATGTCTTATTTAGAATTTGTCTTTAGCTCTTTAGTCCCCAGCGCAGCAAGGAGATAAATTGAAAGAAAACTAGAAAAGAAAACTTCACACGAATGGCAAGAATTTATAGTTATTTGAAAGCGTATTTTTCTTTTTTTGTTTGAAGTTGTTCAAAACTTATTTCGTGAACTTGAAAGTATATTTATATACACTGGCGCTTGCATTCGTTCTTAAGTGTCTGGCCATGTATCTCCTCCAATTTGGGATCGGGCCTGATATTTTTCTACAAATGAAGAATGGTGCAGTCTCAGGCTTCTTTCGAATGGCAGACTAGATTTAAATCGGGCGATAGTTACTAGAAAATAAACTCTTTCTTTTACTAGATAGGGTCTGAGGGGTCACACTTCTGTTTTAGTTCTTCTAAAAAGTTTGGAGCTTTGAGTTGTATTATTTTTGTTTTAAACATTAAACTTTATTCTTTCTGAAAGTGACTGACAGTCATTAACTTCTTGGATAATGCAAAATATAAAAGTTAAAGATGGTGTTGACCTCCTTTTGGTGAGCGATTTCAGATTGAGCAGCGCTAAACGTGCAACATACGAATACATAGGATCCGAGAAACCCAATGAACTTAAGGCAAAGTTTAGAAACAACTTCTGCACGCGCAATGTGGAGCTGGTGGAAAGGGCGAGAGATTATTGCAGCATACTCAGTGGCGGATCTACCTAATGGCTTTTTGGGCTTCAGCCCAGGGCCCCGTGGTTGCAAAGGGCCCTCGGCCACCAATAAAAATAAAATACGAATGCTCTACAAGACGCACTGATATTTAACTACCACACTCACATTAGTTTTCTACTAAAAACACTAGACGGCCAGAACCGTTTAAACGTTTAAGTGCCCACTAATTAAGTACTCACATTTTTTGACAGTGCTGATCCTGCGCTGACATAAACATTGATACTTGACTTTATATATGTTCTTTTGTTTGCACACGTGCGCGAACGTTACTTGCAACGAAAAAAAAATCGTAAGTTTGGCAACTAAAATCGATCAACTAGTGTGCGCGCCCATGAAACGAATCGGTAATTCACCTGCCACTTCGCTTGTCTATAGACGGTGTATTTTATAGCGTGCGTGTGTATTGCGTATATTTTGGGGACTATCAACAACCCTCTGATCCAACTGAAAACGATATTAATGCTCAACATAAGGAAGCTTATATTGAGACTGAACGAAATTCAGAAAACATTAACTTTGAGTTTGGGAAATATCTTGACGTGGGATCGGGGCCAGTGTCACTAAATAATTACTTCATTAATCACATCCTCTCTCATGAAATAACAGATCTTCAAAATAAAGATCCAGAAAATAAATATCCAGCTTCAACAAAAAAATATAAAGATCAAAATAGTACATTCTCAGACAGATATTTCATTAAGAAAATGAAAAACGGTCAATTACTGGAACGACCTTGGTTGTGCTATTCACCCAGCCTTGGGATTATTTTTTGTTCGACTTGAAAACTTTTTTCTAAAACACTTTCTCAATACACAACGGGATTTTCTGATTGGAAACACATAGGAATGTCTTTAAAAATCACGAAAATTCTAATGAACATAAACGTTCTATGTTAGCTTGGCTGTCACGAAAAGAAAATAAGTCTGTTGTAGATAAGCAGCTCCAGGATCAATCAAAGAAAGAAACAGAGTACTATCATAATGTCATGAAACGGGTTATTGCAGTGATAAAATTTTTTAGTATAAGAGGATTAGCACTTAGAGGTTCCGAAGAAGTATTTGGTACACCACATAATGGTAATTTCATGGGAGCTCTGGATCTATTGGCAGAGTTTGACCCATTTATTCGGGAACATATTGAACAACGAGAGCTGCGACCGAAACCAACAATATCGTACTTATCAAAAACAGTATATGAGGAAGTTATTGATATTATGGGCAAACAGATAGTGAAAGAAATTATAAATCAAATAAATAACGACGAGACAAAGTATTATTCAATTGTGATGGATTCAACTCCAGATCTGTCTCACAATGACTAACTTGCTATTGTATTACGATACTGTTTTCAGGGAAATGTGTACGAGAGATGTGTCTCATTCATCAAAATTAGTAGTCATACTGGTTTACACTTATTTAATATTCTATGTACAAGACTTGTTAGAAAAAAATGGGCTGGTACTGGATAACTGTAGGAGACAGTCTTATGACAACGCAGCCAATATGTCAGGTCAGTACAAATGTGTCCAAGCATTAATTAAACAAAAAAAATAAAAGTGCGGATTATGTACCATGTGCTGCACATTCCCTTAACCTAGTTGGTGAAGAATGTGTTAAAGTTGCAACCGAAATTGTAAATTTTTTTGGAGTGGTGCAAAAAATATATGTTTTCTTTTCATCTTCAACCCACATGTGGGAATTGTTACATCGTGAAATGCAACTAAAATTTGCGTTAAAAAGTTTAAGCCAAACCAGATGGTCTTGTCATTATGGGGCTGTCAAAGCTTTAAAAAATAACTATTTTGAAATTATGAAAATTTTAAAAACTTTTAGCGAAAATGAGGATGAGAAAGCTGATTTCAGAAAAGAGGCACGAGGTTTATTTAATAAACTGGCGAAACTCTCATTTGCAATTTTGATCACATTTTGCGAAGAAAATTTGGAGAGGTTTCAGAGGTTTGTTGGTGTATTTCCTAATTGTTACACCATCTTAAATTTTTTTTTGACATTGCCCATCACCAGCTGCGAAGCGGAGCGCTCTTTCTCCAGGATGTCATATATTAAAAATAAGTATAGGAGAACAATCTCGAACGATCGACTTAATCATTTATCTCTTCTTTCGATAAATTGTGATCTAACAAAGGATTTAGCAGTTGATGAGCAAATAATGGAATTCGCTGCACGAAAATGCAAAAGATTGATTTGTAATTTAATATTCTTTATTGTCATATTTGTTTTGATAAATAAATGTTTTTATAAGATGATTTTTTTTCTGATAATAATATTCTGCATCACCATAGAAAACAGGGCCCCCGAGTAACATTAGCCCAGGACCCCACAATGTCACGATCCGCCCCTGAGCATACTCCAGATGCGAGCGCATAAAAACCAGTTTTATGGTGTACGGATCGGTGAATTCAGTGCTATTACGCTGCACAAAACCATAGCTTTGGCATTGAGTAACGAATGAAAATTTAATATCAGAGACATCACCAGGATCCTTAAACTCCTTAAGAGATTACATGTTATCTCCAGAGAGGCTGTACTGGGCTTTTAATAAACTGGGTGATTTTGAAAAAAAAACATGTACGCAATTTTTTAGTATTTAAGGAAATAATATAATTCATCTAAATAGTTCGGATTGGAGGTTTATCATGTCTGTAGATTTCTTAACGACTGAATAAATGTTTAGATCGTAGGCGCATTATAAAAAGTTGGCGAATGAAAAGCAAGAGCCAATGCCAGTTATAAACAGAATAAACGGCAATGGAGCGGGAATGCTACCTTGTGCTACGTCAGAGGCAGCGGGAAAAGGTTCAGATTGAACATCATCGAGTGTGACAACGCATCGTCTTCGACTCAAATAGGATTTAAACCATTGCAGAAAAGTAAAATGAAAACACAGACAAGCGAGCTTGTCGATTAACACCACATGTGAAACTTTGTCGGGGGCTTTAGAAAAGGCTGTGTAAATTCACGAACTTGGCACCCTCAAGAGAATACTGAGATAAAATACTCTCTAAAGACAGCAAGATTTGTAAGTGTAGAACGACCCGATACAAATCGGTGTTGATTCGGGAAAATGTGGAGATAACATGAATAATCTCAAAAACATTTTTTTTATTTTAAAATAAAAATTTAAGCCTCCGAATTTTCTTATTAAACTTGAAGAAGGCGTGAATAACAACAAAAAAGATTTATTTAGAAAAAGTTATTTAATCCGACTTTTCTAATTTTATAAGAAACGAGTATACCTTTCTAAAAAGAATAAAAATAAAAAGAAAATAAATATAATAAAATATAAAAAAAAAAAACAAATTAAAAAAAAAAATCTAAAATTTTTAAAACACGCGAAAAAAATCGAAATTTCCGAATAAAAATATTTTAATGCGTGGAAAAAGTTATTTATTCTGATTTGCCCAACTAAAATTTGGAGAGGACAGGAATATTCACACCAAAGGAATATACAGCCCACGAAAAAGACATTTAGGACAGTTTTGATATTTCTTTTGTTTTTGTAACATTTGTTACTACTTTTTATTTTTTCATATATTTTTATTATAAGTATGTTATGTAAAATCTTATATATAAAAATGAACGTTTGTCTGTATGTCATCGATGAACCCAAAAACTACTGTACCGATTACTATAAAAATTGGTATATATATGTATTTTTCTACGGAGAATGTTTGTAGAATATGCTCATAGTTGTAACTCGCCACCAGGTGGCCCAGCAGAATAGCAACTTCTGCCCCGTTCGACCGATTATCATGAAAGTGGTGCAAAAAGTTTTCCCAAACATTGCACACAACTACAAAAACCATCAGTGGCTCAGTACGGGTGCTATATTAGCAGCCAAAAACATCGATGTCAATACCATTAACTTCTCCATTCAGCATGGAATACCCAGTGAAACGACAACATATAGGTAAGTCCATCGATACTGTGGAGAATCAAGACGAGGTTGTCAACTATCCAACTGAATTCTTGAATCCCCTTGATTTGCCAGGCATGCCGCCGCACGTTCTTACATTGAAAATTGGCGCACCCATCATTCTTCTTCGAAACATAAATCCTCCACGACTTTGCAACGGAACCAGACTCTCAGTCAAGAAAATTATGAACAATGTTATCGAGGCAGCAATTTTGAGCGGAAAATTCAAAGCTGAAGACGTACTGTTGCCACGTATCCCAATGATCCCGACAGATATGCCTTTCGAATTCAAACGTTTACAGTTCCCGGTGCGACTCGCTTTCGCAATGACTATTAACAAAGCACAAGGACAATCGTTACAAGTGTGTGAATTAAATTTGGAGAACTCATGCTTCTCACATGGACAGCTCTATGTGGCTTGCTCACGTATCGGAAAAGCTTCTGATTTATTCGCCTACCTACCGGATGGAAAAACGAGAAATATTGTGTATCCCACCGCACGTCAATAAACATCGAATTTAAACTAAACTTTGTAATGTCACAATTTTTTCGAAATAAACAAAATCAATAAAATGGTTTAGAATGAATTGAATATTTGTGCACTGATTTTTCTTTAAAGTTATTTTTCTTAAATTTATTCTAGTTGTTGGCGTAGCAACGCGCGCCGTGTACGCGCATGAAAAATTCAGAAAATTGAATCAGAATTAAAAAAAGATAAAATTAGGTTCTAAAATTGCGTACCCATTCAATTTACTATAACAAAGTGCAAGCGGGAAGTTGCTAGGAAATCCAGTTCGTGTTTTATAATTTTTTTCTTCAGCGGTGTTGATCATTTCCTCGATGTAAGAAATCTACGACTTTTTTTGAGATGAACCATAAAATTGCTTACCTAATTTTTTTTGCCCCCGATACTTTCATTACGGCTACGGCAAATCTTTACGAAAAATGCCAAGTAGGCGAGGCTTTTAAAACCAGCGTAGTTTTTCCTATCTTCAAAAAATGGGATCCTGCCACAGTAGGAAACTGCAGAGGAATTTCATTCTTGAACTGCATTGCTAAAGTTATGATGACCATAATTAACGAAAGAATAACCTCTTGGACTGAAACGAACAGTAGTTTAAACGAATATCAAGCCGGCTTCAGGAAGAATTACTCCGCAGTCGACAATATATTCAATTTAGCCGCTATTGTCCACTTAAAATTCGAAGAAAAGAAGACAGGTTACGCGTATTTTGTCGACTTTAAAGCGGCGTTTGATAGAGTATCAAGAATCGGCTTGATACATAAGCTGCACCATATAGGTCTTGCCACGAAACTAATGAAGTTCATAGAGCATATATAGGTACAGCGATGCCAAGACAGTTGTATGGAATGGCTCAGAAATTTCAGATACATTCAAAACAAACTCAGGCGTCAAACGGGGATGTTTATTGTCGCCACTACTATTGGTTCTTTACATTAACGACTTACATGAAAGCTCAGAAGGAGGATTAAACATAGAAGGAAAAAATATTAGAGATCTAATTTATGTGGATGATATCATTTTGTTGGCGCACCACCCAGGCAAACTACAAGAGATGATTAACAAACTTGAAAGCTACTGCAACTTGTGGAATCTTGAAGTAGATCGGTCAAAGTCTTAAATAATGGTGTTCAGAAAAGACGGGAAACTTAATAAAGAGGAGAAGTGGTATTATATTGTAGTAAAGAAGAAATACAGACTGTGCCTCGATATACTTGCTTAGGAGTGGAAATAACACTTCAGGTGAATTTAAAAAGACCTGTTGAAAACAGAACAGGACTTGTTTTTTTAAAAAGAAAGCCATTTCAATCGAAGCTAAATCGAAACTTTTTCTTACAGTTTTTCGTTCGATACAATCATACGCAGCACAGGTGTGGGGTTGTGGCTGGTTTGAAGAAGTTGATATATTTCAAGAGTATTTTGTAAAGTGAATTCTGAACCTACCATCATATGTGCCTATATACTATACATACTTTTTGTGGAAACCGGCATGAGATAAAATCATTTGTTCACTTTAGAACTGTTCCTTAAATATATGCACAGAATTTTGTTTATGTACTCAGAAAATCGGCTGCCACATTATCTGTCCAAAATTGTTATAATCAGTCAGAAAGCTGGATAGAAGATGCAAAATTGCTTTTAACAAACCACAACAAGGCAAGTGTACATACGAAAAGCCTTAAGTACTAGGAGAATAGGAGGTGTATGATAGACGTCAACAGTGAAATACGTGTTCTGCAAGTGCTCTTACAAAAGTGACGATAATTTTGGGAAAAGTCCAACGGTAGTGATAAAAAAGTGTGCAAGTGTGCTCCCAGGAGCAGTAGTAGGGCAGTGACCAGTGATTGCCTCTGACAGGTGTAGCTGACCAACCAGGGGTAAATACAGCCATTTTTTATCAAACTCCAAAAGAGTGAAAAAGACAAAAAAAAAAAAAAAATTAAAAAACAAAACAAGGAAGAAGAGAAAAACTGAGAAACTATTAAGCAAACGGTGAAAAGTGTTGTTGCTGAGAGAGAGAGAACAGTTGCTTATTATAAGCACATCTGCTTAGCCAGCTGCGTAACTTTCCTTTTTTACTAATCTCACAAAAAAGAAAAATAATAAAAGAACAAATATACATACACATATATATGTATGTATAAATAAAAATTAGGAAATTATTTAGCGAGCGGTCCAAAGTGTGGAAAGAGAGAGAATAGCTGATTACCATCTGCACATCTGCTCAGACAGATACGCAGGTGAATGCGACGAGCGAGAATCGCTCGCTCACCTGTGAGAAAACAAATACTCACTCCTGAGCAAGAGCGCGCTGAAAAGCACCAATGCGAGCATAAAACTCCAAATATGGAAAAAAGCGACACGTAACAGCAGAAGGAAGAGGAAAGTGAGCAAGCAACAAAGCGAGAATCAGACGGAGAGCCGCAATGTGTGATGGAAGGAAAAATAAAAGAGCTCATTAGTATGATGGAAGTGCAGAGGTATATCAGGATTCCAATGAAAGACTTGGTGAGTGCAATAGAGAGGCTACATTAGAAAGCATTAGACATGCACAGCATGTCTAAGCCACCCACTGTGCGCGCCAATCAAAGCACACAAACTGACACAATGGAGAACGATCGCAAAAATCAAGCAAAGAGATCCCGCACGGCGGCCAAGAGCGGGCGGCATGCGCCCAATTCGCAGCAACAAATAGCAAAGTGCATCCGCTTAGAATCGCCGAGAGGACCAATAGAGGCCAGGCCCAAAGAGCAACAACACTACTCCAACCAACCAAAAGAAGTGGTTGCTGTAAATAAACAAAGCGCTGCAGCAGTAGACATGAATGCGCCCCTAGGCGTGGGGGTACCCAATCACGTGAAGGCTGGTCCAGAGTGGTCAAACGTAAGACCAAAACCAACGAAACCTGACGCATTGATCCTGAAGAAAGTCGGTGAACTTTCATACGCGGAAATGCTAAAAAAAATTAAATCGTAACCTGACCTCATGGAACCGAACCATATAGTAAAGGGCATTAGAAAGACGGCGAAGGGCGAATTATTATTCGAACTAACGCGGAAAGCTGATCCAGCTACTAAAAAGCTCAAGACAGCAATAGAAGGTGTCCTCGGCGAAAGTGCACAGGTTCGCTCCCTAACACAAAAACCGTTATACAAATAAAGGATATTGATGAATTGACGTCCAGGGAAGAAGTGTTAGAGGCGATAAAAAATAGCCTGCCTGACGGAAAAATTACGCTATCGGTCATTCAAGCAATGTATACAGCATACGGTGATACGCAGACATGCACCATCAGCCTACCATCGGCGTCCGCACAAAAACTGCTAGGCCTATCCAAAATACGCATTGGCTGGGTTTACTGCCGCATTACGAAAAATGCAGCTATAACAAGGTGCTACAAATTCTATGATTTTGGCCATCGTAAATATGCCGAGGTGTGAGCTTTGTCTACAGCACGGCGAAAGTGATACTAACCATGTGTCGGGAGGGCGAACATGCCCCGCATTCCAGAGAGCAGCCCAACAGAAGAAAATATGAAGGTCCTGCAACTTAACCTCAACCACTGCGAAGCAGCGCAAAGCCTGCTTACCCAAACAGTATACCAGCTGGGCATCGATGTTGCTATACTTAGCGAGCAGTATAAAAACAGGCATGAGGCGTCATGGGCCAGCAACGTATATGGCAAGTGTGCCATATGGAGCTGCGGGAGTAACCCAATCCATGTGGAGAAACCAGTTGCAACAACCGGTTATGCGCGTGCCAAAATAAATAACATACACATACCACCCAGTACAGATCTGTGTACCTTTGCCAGCATCATGGATGAACTGGTTGATGATGCTAAGCAAAGAAGGTCGTAGCAGGTGACTTCAATGCGTGGGCAGCAGAGTGGGGATGTAAAAGAACGAACCCTAAAGGCAGGGAGCTTTTAAATGCACTAGCAGCGCTTGATTTCGTTCTACCCAACAGTGGGACAGAGAAACCATTCAGCAAAAATGGTACAGGTTAAATCATAGACCTTTCGTTCATAGCAGGGGACTAAGTAGAGCTACAAGATGGTACATCAGCGACTGCTACACACATAGCGATCATAGGGCAATAGTCATTGCCATCGCAGTCCGAAGGGAAGACGCCAAACACGTAAGCCATCATACTGGTGAAACGACGAGATTGCGGAGTTGCGAGCACAATGCAATCGGGCCAGAAGGCTATGTCAGCGCTCACGGAATGCAACCAATACCGTAGAACTCAGGCTCAACTACAAAAATAAACGTAAAGCGTTTAAACTGGCCATTCGCGATAGCAAGCGCAAAATAGTGCGGAACAAGCTGAAGCAGACGGTTCAACCAATATGCCCAACTCTCTTGGATCAGATTTTACGAGAACTCTTCCCTCTGCAGCCTAATTCGATAGAACGATAGGTAGTGAACCAGCCACGTACATCCGGGCGGTAAATGCAGATAAAGTGCTCAAACTAAGTAGCAAATTATTGCCTTGAAAAGAGCTTGGGCCAGATGGAGTTCCAAACATTGCTTTGAAAAAAGCAGTGTCGCAAAACCAGTGCTTGTTTGCGAGAGTTTTTAATGTGTCCCTGCAAGAAGGCGTTTTTCCAAATATCTGGAAATTACAAAAATTGGTACTTATACCAAAACAACCAGGTGCTTGCTCTCCAAATGAATACCGTCCACTGTGCATGCTGGACTCCATTGGTAAGTTGATCGAGCTCGTGATTAAAAACCGGCTGGAAACATATGTAGATGGACAGCTGGCTTTAGGAGGAAGCGATCTACCACAGACGCGATAGAGGCCGTCAAAGTAATTGCGGTAAAGGCAATTGAAGGCAAGCGATGGTTAAGTGGTATACAAAATATTGCCTGGTAGTAAAATTAGATGTCAAAAATGCGTTCAACAGTGCCAGATGGATAGATATACTACCCGCCCTCCGCGCGATGCAAGTGCCTATCTATCTACAGCGTATCATATCCAGCTATCTGTCTGATAGGGTGTTACGTTACGACAGCGACGCCGAAATCATTGACTACAAGGTCACAGCTGGTGTGCCACAAGGATCCGTACTAGGGCCTCTCCTGTGGAACATTATGTTCGACGACATTTTGCGACTAAAGGAACACAGGAGCGCATCATTCGTTGGCTTCGCGGAAGATATATCAATCGTTGTAACTGCGAAGACGCTCGCGGAAATTGTAAATATCGCGCAACTAGCTATAGGCGCGGCTCAGAGATGGCTAGGCGCGAACAGTTTAAAGCTAGCTACGCATAAAACGGAAGCCGTACTCATCAGCAGCCGAAAGAGAGTTGAAAAGGTCAAGATCAGAGTTGGGGACAGCATTATCGAGTCAAAGCCATACTTAAAATACTTAGGCGTCTTGGTTGACCACCGAGTTAGCTTCCGAGACCACTTCGAATACGCTAGCAATAAAGCTGCGACTGCGACAGCAGCCGTGGCTAGTATAATGTCGAACATTGGAGGACCAAGACAGCAAGCAAGGCAAGTCCTGGCTGGAGTAGTGGGGTCTATATCTTTATATGGCGCGACAGTTTGGCGCGATGCATACCAACACGCTTCATATGTACGAAGTAGTAACTCCACGCACCTACCGCTTGTGTGCTCTTAGAGTCTGCTCTGCTTTCAAGACAGTCTTAGAAGATACGGCGCTCATCATAGCTGGTCTATACCCACTCGATTTGATAGAGCAGGAGATGTACGAAATGAGACGTATGAGGAACAACCAAGCCCAATGCCCAAATTCGTAACCCACCCGTGCGTGGTCCAGTGGCAGACCAGGAAATAAGGGCAGGAAGACCCACCGTCTCATCCCCAACGTTGAAGCTTGTCTCCAGAGAAAGCACGGAGAAGTAGACTTCTATCTCTGTCAAATTACAAGTGGTCATGGCTGCTTTAAAGCGTACCTTCACCGCTTTGGACACGAAGGAAGTCCATACTGCGAGCAGTGCACATCAGCAGTTGAGAAGGACACAGAACATGTGCTTCTCACATGCCCCCGCTTCAGAAGAGTAAGGGCAAAACTGGAAGAAAGCCTTGGTAGCAGTATAACGTCTGAGAATTTAGTACCACTGATATTGAAGAGCCAGGACAATTGGAGCAAAGCCCAACGCATGGCTGCTGAAATAATGCTCCAACGCCAACACTGACGGGGTAAGACTTTCGATGCTTCCTCCTCATAAAAAAAAAAAAAACAAAAAAAAACTAGGAGAATATATAAGGAATTATTATTATTTAAAAAAAAATATATGATATAGAATCAAGCATGTGGATAATGTCGTTCTCATGACAGTCGGTTCTACGTAACGGGAACGACCCGGATTAATATCTGGCCAAGGACTGTCACTTCAGCAGCATGCCCAGTATATGACTGGGGCTTGTTTATGCTGCTACAACAACAACAATATAATGAGGGCCAGAAGTGAGCTGGTAATTTTAAATAACAACAGATTTAACAGAAAATAAAATTTGCTCAATGTGTAATTTAGGCGAGCTGGAAAACACACACATTTCCTGGTGCGCTGCCCAATATTAATCGGAAAATTTACCTTAAATGATTCACAACTGATTGAGATTCTCAATGGGGAAAATTATCATTGGGATAAACTTTTGCACTTCATTAAATATGCCTCTAGATAGAGATTACTTACTAAGAGAGCTTAACTGGCTGTAAAAACCGTGAACCGAATAATTGTTTTGCACGAAAAATAAATCCACAGCCGGCTCATGCCATTGTCGTTAATATCGTCGTATTGTAAATATTTTTTTCTTAACATTACAATAAGTAAATTTCAAATTTTGCATATTGTACTTTTATTTGCAATAAATGCTACTACTTAAACAATTTTTTTTTACTTGAAAATTTTCTGTATTTTACAATTTATATATAAATATAGCTTTTTATTTTGGAATGTTGATGAAAATTTGTGAATTTTTTCTAACTTTTGAATAAAATTTTAAATTTGGTTAATACACTATACTTTGATAAAATAATAACAAAAATAAAAAAAATAAAAAAATATCAAGACTGATGATAATACTTTTTCGAGGGCTATATACTTACAGTCTGTTACATAAGAGCGTGGTCACTGTTACACGTAGATAAACAATCAGAGCGTCCTGTTTCTTTTCCTATGACATAAAGGGCACCTCAGTCCTTCATGCTTTTTGTAAAAAGTCAGCTGTCTGCCAAATTTAGTCTTCAATTGAGTGGTTTTTCGAAATAAGTCCTGTTTACGCCTCTATTTCTATGTTTGCATGAAAAAGGACCCAAATTAACGCAAACTGCCGCTGCAAAACATATGGGAAAGTCGAAGCAGTTTGTTAGCAAGTGGACAAATCGCTATAAAAAGGTCGGTAACGTTGAATATTTTCCTGATTGCGGAAGTGCACCAAAGTCTCAAGAAAAGGCGAAACAAAGATTCTCGCATTGTTCTCCAATAAAGATTCATCTTTGACTTTACGTGGAGCTGCTGTGAAATTGAAAGCAAAAGGTGTTGACATATCTTACGGAACGATTCGCAGGCACTTGTTTGCCAATAAACTGAAATATCGCAGTATCAGGTCAGTCCATAAGCTCGTGCGTTTTTTAAAGGTGGTTTTAAAATAATTAGAAAAGATGTTTAAAGTGTTTATTAATCAATACCATATTTTCCTTCATTATTTACAATGTCTTCCCAGCGCTTAGGCAAATTTTTAATTCCCTGCTCAAAAGATTTTTTGTCCTTGGAGCCAAAATACGCTTCCATATCCCTTTTATAGCTTCTTTTGAGGAGTAGTTCTTGTTACTGATATGGGATTGAAGTCCACGGAAAAGGTGTTAATCACAAGTTGCAATATCCGTAGAGTATGGGGGATGCGGCATTAGCTCCCATCCGAGCTCGTTCAGCTTGCCTAATGTTTGCCTTGCGGTATGAGGTCTTGCGTTGTAGTGGTGAAACAAAGCTTTGCGTCTATTCACTAAAGACGACCGATTTTTGTTAAGTGCCTCATTCAGGTTTGATAGCTGATGGGAATAATAATCAGCAGTTATCGTCTGGTTTGTTTTCAGAAGTTCATAGTAAACAATACCTTCCATATCCCACCAAATAGGCAGGAGAATCTTCTTGGGGTGAAGACAATCTCTAGGGGTCGGTTCTGGTGTTTCATGTTTATCTAACTATTGGTGTTTGCCAACAGGACTATTGTGAAGGACCCATTTTTTATCACCAATAACGTTACGGTTCAGAAAACTTTAATTTTCAAGCCGTTGCAGCAGCTGAGAACACACATTCACTCTCTGCTGAAGGTTGGCGACAGAAAGTCTATGCGGAACCCATTTTCCTAGCTTTGAAACCTTTCCCAACTGAACCAGGTGCCTGTGAACTGTACCATGCGATGAATTTAACCTCTGAGCTATATATCGACTGTCAAATTTGGCTCAGCTTCCACGAGTTCGAGCAAGGCGTCGGAATTAAAGACTTCAGGATGAGCAGCGCGCTGCCTCCACGTGGCAGCCCTTACACTCTCGGTATCCTCTCCGTGATTGGAGCAACGTAATTTTTTCTGATAAATCCTCCTTCTGAGCGTTTCCGAGCATCAAACATGCCTAGGCAACCTCCACCAGTAGGATGCTTCAACGGACTGTTAAACACCCCGTCAAGGTCCATGTTTGGGGGTGCTTCTCAAACAAAGGTTTTGGTACTTTGTTCTTATTTACCGAGAATTTAAATGCCGAACAAATAAATGAAGTATATCAATAGGCTTTGTTACCATCTGATAAGCAATGGTGTATGAAGAAAAATGAAAGCTGGATCCTTCAAGAGGACAACGATCCGAAACATCAGAGTCGAGTGAGTAGCGAGTGGAAGGCGCAAAACGGAGTTAAAAAAGTTTAGATTGGCCATCTCACCGGATGCAAATCCTATAGAAAATGGATAGGCTCTGATGAAAATGCAGCTTCGCAGATGCAAGCCATGTAATTTAGATCAATTTCCTCGACAAATTTGGAAAATTTGGAGGCATTTTCCGGTAGAATATGCAGAAAAACTAATGGAAATTATGCCCCGACGGTGCCAGGCCATAATTGACAATGCAGGAGATTGGACTTGCTACTGAGGTATTTGCATTGAGTATTATTGTTTTTATTATTTAACAGTGACGACGCCCTTTCAAATTCGAAGCTTGAAACGTAGATTAGTATAGTCTTCACTATAGAATGGACTACGACTTTTGACTATGATTTTATATACAAAAAATATTAAAATTAAAAAATAATTAAAAGAAGAAGTCACAATTGATCAAAATATTTCGAAATGTTGAAGGAATATATTTTTCGAGGGCCGAACATTTTTTAAATTATTTTCTATTACTTTTTTTTAAGTTACAACTACATATTTTGGCTTATTTTTACATATTTTAGTGTTCTGTTAAATTTGTCTCAGTACTGCCCATAAACCTCTAAAACGCCTGAATGCATATTGTCCAAAAATCAGATTACTGCTGTAGCTTGACAGAGCACAGCTATGGCAAAAACTGTCAAGCTGGAGAGAAAAGTTAGAGGCACTGGAAGGAAGAAAAAATAACTAAAAATTTAAAAACAAAACCAAATTATGATAAAATACTGTAAAAAGCTTAGTATTGAGAAATTCAAGTCTAAGGGAAACCTGAAGGTGTATGTGTGTATGAAAATGAAATACCCAAAAGAAAAAACTAAAAATTCGTAAAAGTGAAATTTTTGAAAACAAATAATTGCAAGCGAAACGAAGTTTGCGCTTGTAGTTTTTTTGTCTTTTACATTTGGCAAAAACCGAAAATTCGTGCACATTTTTTTCTACCTCCTGCTTTGGCTTGCGATGTCAAAACTAACGACTAACAGCAACTATGTAACTGCACGTTGGGTGCCATTGTTACGGTTGCTGCTGCAAGTGGCTGACTTTCTGCTTGCAGCTACTCACTTTTTAATAGTTATCAATGTTATCGTGGCTATTGTTGTTGTAGTCACTACTATTATTGCCGAAGAATGCAAGCTGCATGTATTTGCAATATGTGTTTGTTGTTGCATTACATGGCGATTGTTAGGAGTTTTAACTGCTCCAGTTGCTGCTGAATGTCTTGCGGCGCATTTTGGAAAAGTTTCGCATTTGAAATGCCAACTCAACCAAGCACACAAAACAAAAAAAAGAAAATTAAAGTAAAAAGAAAATTAAAAATTATTCTAATAAGAGTTTAAATCGCTTTGCTGCCGTTCCAGCAGCAAACACAGAAAAAGTCAAACTGGGTCGAATCCAAGCAGGGACAAAGGTTTGCTGCGGCGAATATATTTGAATTGCTTATGAAACGATACGAAAAAAATGTAACGGTAAATAACACAGCAACAACAACAAGTTCGAGTTGATCACTTGTAAAGTGCTGGAGCGAGCTAAGTTTTGTTTTTTTTTTGTATGTAAAAAGCACAAAGTACTTCTAGTATTTTTTGGCAAATCAGGTGCTTTGAGTTAGTTGCCACAAATGTTACGCGTAGTTGCAACGATTTTGCTGCCGCGCAGAGTCCCTGCAGCACACCAACTTTTATGAATAACCATTTTGGGAACTGAAGTTAGCACAACAAATCCATCTCTATACTGCCTTTTGGCAAAATTATGCTTTAGCTTCCTAAAGTATGCAATTTCGAAAAATAAACGCATGCATACAAGCATATCAAAAAGTAAATAAATATATTTTTGTCATTTAACGACCAAAATATATTGCATTCATACGAGTATTCGAATTGACTTCAATGTTTAGTTACTGCTGCAGGCTGAGTGCGCCTGTTTGTATGCTACGCTAGCTGTTTTTCCACTCTTTTTTTCCACTTATTTGTTCGACTCAATTAGTTTCACGAGAAAGCGCAACTTTTTCTTGGCAATTATTCCAGAAGTTTAGTATTTGACATATGTTTGCGTGTGTGTGTATGTGCAGGTATAGATATGTGGGAATAAGCCACAGTGCCATAGGTTGAACAAATTAAGCATTTATCAATATTTTATGGGTAGCTAACTGGGTAAATGTGGGTATTAGAGTAAGAATAGAGTAGCTTATACTCTTCCATCTGATATTAAGCGTCAGAAAATATGTGAAAAAATGTATGTAGACTGCGATCAATGAATTATGGTATTTGAAATTAAACTAGTAAGACCTCGCCGTAGTCGAATGGCTTGGTGAGTGTCTACAATTTAACAGTACACGGGTTCCAAAACCGATGTGGGTACGAAATATCAGAATAATAGAACTTTTGTTTCTAGTGGCGATCGCTGCTCGGCTGGCAAGGGAATACCTCTAAGGTGCCATGAAAAAGGTTTTAAGTGGCATAATATTATAGATCCATCCATTTGTGAAACAAAGCCAAGAAGCTTAAATTGGAGGAGGATCTAGGCCAAACAACCAAAAAGGGATATAAGCGCCATTCATATACTTTTATATGGTATATAAAACCCCCAATTTAAGAAAGTATACAATTTATTCTATTAACTTTTTTTAAATATAAGAGTTCGCGTTATTTGTGAATGTTTTATCAATTGGCTATTATTTTATCTACTACGTACACAATCTGTGATTTGAATCTAACATCTCAGAAGCTAAAAACTTTGAAATTATTCAGCATAGTCGCAGATTTGGAAGGTCTTTAACTACAAAATATAATAAAACCTGATTTGCTAATAATAATGGCAAAAACTAGAAATGAGCTGCAGGTTGCGTTCCAAAAGCTGGAGAAAAGAATACGTCAAGCTGGACTGATAATCAATGCAGAAAAAAACGAAATATATGGACCGATCAAGATCAAACGTTGCGTCAATGATTTGGTGTTTGGGGCATACACATTCCAATGTACAAATGAGTTCACCTACTTGGACATTACATTATCAGCCAACCAAGACATGTCGGTAGCAATCAATGACAGAATACGCGCATCCAACAAAACATATAATGCTAATCTAAAATTGGTCAGACCGAAAATATTATCGCGTGAGCAAAAATTAAGAATGTATAAAGCACTGGCACGACCTGTGCTTACATATGGTTGTGAACCGTGGACGCTGAATGCTAACGAGACAAAACAGCTAATGTGCTTTGAGAAAAGAGTGCCCCGAAAGTTCTATGATCCGCTTAGACTGGCAGATGGCACCTACCGCATTAGGCACAATGCCGAACTGGAAGACATAGTTAAGAAAAAAACTATAAAAAGATTTATTAAGTCTCAATGACTTAGATGGCTGGGACATGTAGGTAGAATGCCAAGGGAGCGATCAACAAAAAACGGCACTAGATCTTTCCTCAATTTCCGCAATTTGCTGAAACAAATTTTTTGCATAAGAAACAGTAAAAGGTTTCGCACATTTTTCACTTTATTTGACGCTAATTAATAACGCAATTAAGTTTATTTGACTTGGTTCAAATATGCACCGATTTATTCGATAACTTTTCTTCTTTTTGAATTGACTTTTATAATTTCACGATTCAGAGAAATCTGATAAAAAACTTTACAAGCTCAATTTCATAAGCCTCTCTAGGGACTTAGAAGTTACACTTGAAATGCTTGAAAAGTGGAAAATTTATTAGCGCGAATAGCTGAGCCAAACGGCGAATGCGAAAAAATCTCCCATTTAAACTCCCTAATCTCACTTTACATCGTAAAATATGTGTGCGATCTGGTGTTAACTTGATGATCTAGCCCAAATTCTGGCTAGCGTCATAACTTTTTGTTTATGAATTTAGCAAACCAGTTTATTAGCAAACTTATAAAGAATTTTCTAGTACTGGAGTTTGATGAAACAGAAAGGTTTTATTACAGGGGTACAACTCTAAGTAAAGTAGTGGCATATAAGAAAATGAGACTTCCGAGCTCAAAATGAAACTAGATATTAAATATTTGCCATAATGCTTTTGATCCGATCGGATTGCCAGCGCATGTCAAATAATCGAGTTATAATAAAAAAAAGCATATCGGGTTTTTTTAGAAGGATCAACACAATTTTGTTTATGGTGCCGGGTGAACTCCTTATATACTCAACCATAATTTTGTATAATAAGGCGTTTTTCAATAGGTGCGCTTCAACTTTTTTCCGATAGGGAGGGCGAACGACGCAATATTTTTTATTTTTCGCTTGTCATTTGTAAACTTCATTAGTATACATTTCATCATGGAACGCTACACACTTGAGCAACGATTGCAAGTCATTGAATTTTATTATAAAAATGCGTGTTCTGTTAAGAAAGTTTAAAGTCGAAAAATTGTGTTCGGGGACGAAGCTCACTTTTGGCTCAATGGCTTTATCAACAAGCAAAATATGCGTTACTGGGCAGAAACCAATCCACACGTGATTCATGAGGCACCGTTGCATCCCGAAAAAATCACTGTTTGGTGCGGTTTACATGCCGGCGGCGTAATTGGCCCATATTTTTTCGTTGACGAGAACGATCGCCACGTTACTGTGAATGGAAATCGATACCGCGACATGATAAACGATTATTTTTGGCCGCAATTGAATGGTATGGACTGAGACGACATGTGGTTTCAACAAGACGGGGCCACAAGCCACACAGCACACGCTACAATTGATTTGTTGAAGAGTAAGTTCGATGAGCGCATTATTTCCAGAAATGGACCGGTCGAATGGCCGCCGCGCTCGTGTGATTTGACGCCCCTAGACTATTTTCTTTGGGGTTATGTGAAGTCATTGGTCTACAGTAACAAGCCGGCGACGATTTGTGAGCTCAGAGCCAATAATGAACGCGAAATTGCTGGAACTTCGGCCGATTTATGCAAAAGAGTGGTCGAAAATTGGGTTCAACGATTGGACTTCGTAAAACGTGCACGCGGTGGTCATGCAAAAGAAATCGAATTTCATACTTAAATGTATATGTTCAAACTCGATAATAAAAAAAAATTAGTTAAAAAAGTCAAACCGTTTGTGTTTTATTCAAAAAAGTTCAAAAGTTGAAGCGCTCTTACTGAAAAACGCTTTATTTATTTTTTCGGTAAATGAAATAAATTGGTAAAATTCCGTGTACTACGTTCAATGGATTTTGATCATTTATAGCTCCCTGAAGATTAAGTTTTCATTATTTTTATTCAAAATGCGGCTCTTAACAATTATAAGTGAAAAATTACATTACTTAAATGGTATCCACCATGAGCACCTCTACGGCTAAAATCCACCAAACAGTCGATTCATGATTGCTTAAGTGTTGAGAACGTCGAGATATCGATGTTGAAGTTTGCTCAGCAACACTTTGCGCTACAACAACAATATTCTCAATAGAATGTCCAGTTTCTTGAAATGTGTTCACCAGTCTTTGAACTGTCGACTCATTCGGACGATTATTTCCACAAAAAAACCAAAAAAAATCACCAAATTTGTGATATTTTGTGCTTAAAGATCGACCATTTGCATAATAAGTTTTAATAATTTTTTCAAAATAATTTACTATTTTAGTCTAAATTTTTAAAGTGTATATGTGTACTTTAAATGTTCCGGCGAAAAATAGATAGATTTTTTTAATAACCAGATTTACTCTCTTTCATTTGATATCCGCATTAACATCATAGAGTGAGCATAAATATTTAAAACTTTTTTTTCAATTTTCCCCTTTGAAAGCTTAAAATTATTTTAAAAATTGAACTTATGATAAATGACAAAAATAGCAGGTAGCGTTAAATTCAATGTGTTCTCGATTACTTTTACAGCCGGTACCTGCTTGACAATGCTCTTGAAAGGAGGCTAAGAGTAAAGGCTACACTTAATTGCTTTATTTCTCCCTCAATTTTCATCGGCGTAATTTTTCCCATGCATATAAAACTAAATAATTTCTTAAATCTACGGCTGCTTCAAAAAAATGTCTGCCAGTGACATTATCATCTTTTAATAAGTTACAAAGAAGCAGTGGAGCTACTCTACTCCCCTACCAGCAATGCCGCCAACTATTCAAGTCAAACTGCCTCCTTAGGCAAACTTTGTTAACCAACAATTTGACATTATCAAGATCGTTAGCATTACTTAATTGCCACAAGATGTGCAATTTGAGCTGCCACAGACAGTTAAAGGCAAATAAAGTTGATGTGAGAGCAGTATGAAAAATATATAAGACGCATAAAACATTTAGGGCTTATCAGCGGTAATGCCAGCGACAAACATTTAATACGCTTTTAATTGCTGCAGTGGTACATTTGTGGCGCTACGGGTGAATATGTATTTGACGAGTGTGGCACATATCAGGAAACTACTTACTTGCTCCTCTGCTGAAGATATGCTTGCAACATTTGCTTAAGTGATGGATGAGCGGCGTTGGTCTCTTTCCTGGCGGCATCAACAGCACGCATGTAAATGATTTACATCCTTATGTATCTACATATGTGAGTGTGCATGTGACCGCGTTAGATAACTTTCTTCAACTTTACTTTGCTAGAATAATAATCGTGGTGTTATCGCACGAGTTTTCATAGGCGTCAAATACAGACGCTCGCGCTGAAGGAAATTTTGCCACATACCAGCGCTGACTAGCGGAGTGTACTTTTTACGCTATATCTGTTGATTTTTGGTAAAACAGCTTAAGTTAATATTGTACTTTCTGTCTTTTAGGTACTAAATTATGGGATAATATTGAAAGTAGTCACTATTTTTAGCCTCAACAAAAGAATCGATTTTTATAAATTTTTTGTATAAAATATCAAATTTTTATGGGAAAGAGTATGGTTTATTTATTTAAAAGTCTACTACGGTCTATTAAAGTGAGTTAAATTCTTTTATCAAGAGTGCATAATGCATTCATACATACAAATAACAGGGAACACCCATTTCGTTACAAGTTACGTATACGCCGTGGGGCGTTAGCAGGCGCTCAATTGCTTCCCACCATTGAAGTGCATCAATTTGGGGTGAATAAATTTTGATAGATTTTAGTAGACAATCGAGTTTGCAGGACTATAAAGACTTGAGTTCTCAGTTTTAACGATTTATGGGAAACTTTCTACATGAGTAGGTTGCGTTGCATGAAAATCAGAAAAGGGATAGATAAACGCGTTGATTGCTGCAATAGAGAGGAAATTAGTGAGTAATATCTTTCTTTTTCTGTGCGTGTCATTATAGGTAAAAGGCTACAATTAACTGTAAATATAGTATATTATATTACTTTCCTTGTGTATTTTTGTTGGATCTTTTTTCCGTGTCTCTTGACTTTGAATTGATATTGTTTCAGCAGCATCAACACCGTCAGGCAAAAATTTAAAAAAATACACTTTAGAACTGTTTACCAAAAATCCCGCACGAAATTCTAATTAAAAATTGTGGTATTGGAACAAATGGATAGGGTAATGCTTACAATTTTTTCTAAAATTTGAAAACTGGATTTACCTGGTTCTTGTTAGACAGTAAGCTATAAATTTGTCAAAAACAATAATAAATATTCACTAACAAAAAAAAAAAGACAAATAATCAGAATTGGTCAAAGCGTAGGTTTATTGAATTTTTTGTTTCGCAAGCAAATTTTTCTTCAAGTTAGTTGAGCATAGAGATAGCGAACGGGGAAATGGCGAATAGAAAAGGGCTTGAGAACTAATCGTATCGATAACTATGGGTTGGCAGCTGAGAATGGCAAAGTGTAGTGCTATTTCTGTTCAGTAAGGTTTGACAAGTTATCATGAATCGTCTAACGCCAGAGAAACCCTTCCAAATTGTGAAAATAAAAACTAGAAAGAATGGGAATTTATAAACAATAATAAGTAAATAAATCTGTTCGCGAAGTTCACAGAGCTACGGTAGAAAAGGACACGCCCTTGTTGGCTGAATTTTTCCAAAAATTAATCAGCTGAAACATCGACACATAGATTATGATGCAAAAAAATTCATTACAAAAATATTTCTGTTTTGTATTATCATTTTAAGTTTGCAAACTCTTAAAAAACACCCACTATATGTTTAGACAAGCTATAAAATGATATCTTTATATAGATATTCATAAGTACATTGACAATTCCCGACTTGGGTATCATTTTCAACCTTCCTATGCATTCATCGATTATCTTCTTTAATAGCTTGGCTTTTTCCTAAAAGGCCAGAATTTATTACAAAGGCAAAATTCGTTATTTCACCATTTTTTTTTCATTGTTAAAGTTTGAATTTTCTTACTTTGTTTAAGAAACAACTCAAACCGGAAGTGATTAATCAATTTCTCGGAAAAAATTGAGCCTATCGACAAGTGGTGTATGCGCCGTTTATGTGGAATTGCGTTGTATTTCATTTGCTAGTCTGGCAATAAGATCATCGAGTCGGTTTGCAAGATATATGAGGTTGAATAGAACTACTTTTTTCATTCCCTGTTCAACGATAAACTTTAAATATTCAGAAAACTTATTCATAACACACAAAATTAACTCGATTTTCGAAACCAGCGAGCAATTCTACTTTGGAACTGGATTGTGGAAGATGAAAAGTTGTGAACTGGTGTAATATGAGAGTAATATTTAAGCTGTTACAACAACAGTAACATCGTTAAGGACTACTACAGGGCATAAGATGCAACATACTTAATGTTCTTTCAAAAGTGAGGCTTAAGTGTCAGTAGTGAATAATTCTTAGGAACCCTTTCCTATGTCATCTTTGATACATGACAAGTGGGAAAAATTTTAAACAAGGATACCCAAACGATATTATAAAATTGAGTAGACTTTAAATTAGGTCCTTAGTAGGGGCCCCCACAAGACATTGTCTCATAGGAAATCATGCAAGGAGATTAGAGGTTGACATACAAGATTTCTGTCGCAGCTGCAGGAATGAGGAGGAGTTGGAAACAATTCGAAACCTTTTTTGCACATGCCCGACTCCAGCCAGAAGCAGGAACCGATATTTAATATCCTACTTCTTAACGAATATAGATCTTCTATACACTTTAGGTATGAACAAACTTTTACGTTTTGTCAAAAGCTCAGGATGGTTCAATGTGGTAAGGGAAATGTAGCCCAGCCCCTGCGGCTAACAACGGTCCATTTCGTGATCTAAGTGGCATCGCTGTTTCTACATGCGATGCGGCTGCCAAACCTAACTAACCTATACTCAAACGATCGAACAAAGCGTTAAAATGATTCGAACTTATTGCGAAAATGGTCGATATTTCAGAAAAATATATCGCATAATTCGTGAGCTTATTGTTGGAAATAATAGTCTGAACGAGCCGACAGTTCAAAATTTGGTGAAAAATGTTCAAGAAATGGATTCTGTCGAGGATAGAAAAAGGACTGGTAGAAAGCTGGACTTTCTGTTGAGAATATTGCTGCTGTAGCGCAAAGTGTTGCTTAACAACCTTCAACAGCGATACCTCGACGGATTTTACCGATAGATTTGTTCACGACGGTAACCTTTTAAATGATGTAACTTTTCACTTATAATTATTAATAGCCGCTCGAGCTTGACTTGTTTACAGTAGCACAGAAAACAAACTATGTGACATATCACGCTGAAATTTACCATGTGAGCTTGTAACAGTCCTACCAAAAAACAAAAAATTTATTTTTGCCATATGTCATCCGCGGACCGTTTTATTGATAACGTCTCGTTCATATTTGAGCAGAAGGTATTTCAGCTCTGAATTCCAGACGAAGAAGTGTTGGCGCTCAAATTGATCAAGAAGCTTAGCTGCTTAAATTAGTGCGATTTGCGCATCATAAAACTCCGACTGTCAACTCACTATTTCGAGGGTAAAATTTACAAATCTTTAAATGTTGCTGGTTCATGAGCTTCGCTTGGAAAGAGGGTTTGAACTTAGTACAAAGAAATTTTGACCTAAAACAAAAAAAAAAAAAAAAAAAAAATTAAGGTGCGTTTCTATGTAACTGAGAAATGATTATATCACCACTTAAAAATCCCATATACACATTATCCAAATAATTTACTTTCAGTAGTTCCAAGAGACTTACTGGGAACAGGTGTAGTAATAGTTTTGAATAAATTAATTACGTTTAGGTTAGGTTAGGTTTGGCAGCCGCATCGCATGTAGAAACAACGATGCCACTTAGACCACGAAACGGGTCCGTTGTGAACCACGGGGGCTGGGCTACATTTCCCTCTCCATATTAAATCATCCTGAGCTTTTGACAGAGCGTAAAAGGTTGTTGATACCTAAAATGTATAGATTATCTATATTCGTTAAGAAGTAGGATATTAAATATCGGTTCCTGCTTCTGGCTGGAGCCGGGCATGTGCAAAAAGGTGTTGAATTGTTTCCAACTTCTCCGCATTCCGGCAGCTACGACAGAAATCATGCGTGTAAACGTCTAATCTCTTTGCATGATTTCCTATGCGACAATGTCCTGTGAGGGCTCTTACTAAGGTCCTTATTTGAAGTCTATTCAGTTTTATAATACTCTAGGACAGACGTTAATTTAGCCTTGGCCATGTTTGCCTATCAATTTCACAGGTGCTAAAGCCAATCCATCTTTGATTTGCAAAACTGATTAATTCGTCCTTAACGAGAAGCTTACAAGTTGCGAGAGGTATCTCCATAAAATTACGTACGTCTGGCATACAGGTACCTTCTTTTGCAAGTTGATCTGCCCTACAGCTCCCTGGTATAACTCTATGGCCTTGAACCCAACATAAGATTATATGATATTGTTTGGCCATCTCATTTAGAGATTGGCGACGACGTAAGACACTCCTTGATGTTGTTTGGAATGCATCCGTTTAAGGCTTTATGAATAGCGTTTATTTCCGCTTGAAAACACTCCAATAGTTTAAAGGATTCACTAATAGAAAGCTCTTCGCAAAATAACCCTGTGAGCTCGCTTTGAACCTTAAAGCGGAGCAGGCCGTTGAATATTTGCAGAAGGGATCTAGGGGCGGCAGATGTAGTATGATATTCAAAGCCAAGGATGGCGTGGTTTTCATGACGCCACATATTGCTAATTCCGCTGATCTCTGCTTCTTATTCAATAAATTATAATAGGGTTTTTTCTGAATAGCACACCACCAGACAACATTTCCATATAGAAGAATGGGTCTGACGACAGCAGTGTAAAGCCAATGAGCAACCTTAGGTTTAATTCCCCAGGTCTTACCTAAAGCTCTCTTACCGGCATAAAAACGTAGGTTGGCTTAAGTCACCTCGCATTTTGTTGAGCAATTCCAACTTCAGCTAGCAAAAAAATGTAGCACTTCAACATTGTGACCAATTTTCTCAATTTTTCTTAAATTTTTTTTAACGTCTATTATTTCCTCTATAAACGTATAGCTATTTCCTCAGCAAAAAACCATGTAAAATTAAATTTCAAACTTTATACAAAAATTGAAAAAACTGGAGAATTTTTATTTTATTTTTTTTTATAAATTTTTAATAAAAATAAAAAAAACTGATGATGCAGTTTTATAGCCCGCTAATATAATATAAAGGGTGGTTAAATTTCAAGGGGCGATGTTGAATGTGAACCACACCTAAATGTCAACGGCACCGTTGGACCTCTTTCTTTGGGGTTATTTGAAAGAAAAGGTGTACATCGATAAGCCAGCAACAATTCAAGAGCTAAAGGAAGAGATAATTCGGCACATTAACGGCATAGAACCTCAATTACGCCTCAGCGTAATCGAAAATTTGGACCATCGGATGGAGGAGTGCCGCCAAGGCCGCGGTGGCTATTTGGCCGATATTTTGTTCGATACGTAATTGAGCTACACCAATATTATCATAGTAAAGAAAAATGATAATAATTTCCTAAAAAAAATTTTATATTATTCAAAAGTAACACCGGCCGTTAAAACTTAACCGCCCTTTAGACACCTTGGCTCTGACTTTTTGCCAGAACTGAATATACAGCAGGCTTGACTATCACTGGTGAATTACAGCAGTAGCTTGACGTATTTATAATTAACTCCTCTATTCTTCACTGCATGGCATTACAATGGGCGACTTTTTTCACTTAACCTATAGCCTTTATCACGGAATGAGCTTTATTTTTATAAAAAAAATAATAATTTAAATTAAAAAAATTCTAAAATTGTCAAAAATTTCTAGTGCTATATTTTTTCCGCGTGCTGCCCATAACTATCTGCAATGATTTAAAGATTTTGCGATTTTGCTCTATCAATCGATACCAAATGTTTTTCCTTTCCCCACCATCCCCCACTTTACGCATCCGTTATTTTAAAAAGACCAAGAATGTGTTCCATGACACACTTCTCCTTACCGTTACCAGATCAATTAGCATCCGCTGTTGTGAAGGAAAATATTATTGCAACATTCACATCTGTATCAAAAACTTATACAAACTGCCGACATTCCCAACGCCTCTTGTTAATGGCTACATATCCCCAACAAGCGCACAACACATTTGTATTGTAAATACTTTTGCATGTAAATGAAGTTCTTCGCTATTTCTTAACTAAATACTTCGACTGTCTGCAGCGGTATTGTTGCCTTTGCTAGCTTCCGGCGGCGCCATTAAAGTTTCATTAGTTGTTAAGGGTCCGCAGACTCACAAAAAACATATCCATCTGTACATGCACATAAACATATAACAACAAGCAGGCGAATATTTCCAAAGTCCCATCTAAGTTTATGGCTGAAGAGCCAAGATAGACAATGTGGAAACTGGCGGGAAGAAGCTCGCATGCCATTAATGATGATGGCTCTTGTAATATTTTTGTGCTTTTTTTATTTACAACTCAACGAGTAGTTAGCAGTTTCGCTGTTTTTACTATTGACTATTAAATTGTAAGTTTCTCTTATTTTTATTTTAACTTTATTACAGCTGATAAATGTAATGGTAAGTATACATGTAAATGTAGTTCGTTGTTTTATGTTAGTGGCTTCTGTGAGGGCAGGAAAATTTTAAGCATTTAAAGTTGATAGTAAAATTTATGAATCGTAGTAAATGAAAACGATTTGTTACTTGGAAAACATTTCTATTATTATTTATATTAAAACTAAAATTAAATTGATATTATAAAAAACTTAGTTAGTAAGCGCTTAACGCAGGTTTGTTCAATTTGGAGCTAAATTCTCGGAATTGTTTCAGGCGCAAAATTGAAGATCTGAAAACAAAAAATTGTTATAAATGCGCTTATTAAACAATAAATAACGAAAATGAAGGCATATGCGTTTTAGTTCTGGTTGCCGCTAAAAAATTAAAAAATAAATACATGTATATAACTAATGCTGCATTTTTTTCTTTGTTAAATAAAATTACTCAACATTTAAGAGAAGAAATTAATAAACTAAAAAATGTATCCTTCAATCACTATATATAGGAACTAACAGCGGAAAAAAGTACTGACTACTCCCTATGGAAATCTACAAAATACCTGAAAAGACTAACAAAAAGACCAATACAAAATAGTTAAAGTTAAGTTAAATATGTGCCAACGTACTGGAAAATTTCAGAGGTAATAATGATACCAAAACTTGGCAAAAGTCCTCACGAAGTGTCATCATACCGCCCAATCTCCTTGCTACTACTCGAAAAAATAATTCTGCAGCGGTTAAAGCCTTTGATTGAAAACAAACGCCTTATTCCTACGCACCAGTTCGGATTTCGAGCAAAGCACTCAACAATCGAACAACTGCAAAATCGAACAGAAGCAATTGAAAAGACAAACAAAAACAATTGAAAAACACGTGGAATTAAACCTCCAAATGCAAAAATTAAACTGGCTTACTGGAAGGAGGTCTCCTCTTTCCATACAAAATAAACTTTTAATTTATAAACAAGTATTTAAACCTATGTGGTCTTCTGGTATACAGCTATGGGGCTGTGCCAAACAAACTCATATCGAAAAAATACAACGATTTCAAAACAAGTTCCTAAAGAACGCAGTAAACGCACCATGGTATGTGAGGAACACTGATTTACATCGTGACCTAAAGATGTCATTAGTATCAGAAGTTGTCAAACATTACGCTGTAGCTCATGCCGAAAGGCTCGAAAAACCTACTAACCCGGAGGATCGGCGACTTGCCAATTTAGATGACCAATGCCGGAGACTTAAACGAAAAACTCCAAATGATCTTGTTCCAGAAATTTTGATGACTGACAAATATATGTAAATTTCTGTCAGCTGTCTTCCAGTTATATACGTATTTCCTGTAAATACTGTTGAATTTAATAAAATAATATTACTTGATAGTTGTGAACTAGGTGTAATATAATGAGATGTATTTAGATATTTATAACGTTTCAATAAAATAAAAAAAAAATTTTTTTCTAATGGATTTTCTTATATGAGCGAAAATATCCAACATCGTCAGCAAAAAAAATTGTCAAAAATCAACGTGATTTTTTCGCCACATCAAATTTGCACTTTAATATATAAAAATCTATATGAAATTTTTCTAAAGAATCTATCTAAAAAATTTTAAAATTAATATGCAATTTTTTAACAAAATTCAAATTTCAAATTTTTTTTAACTTTTTTTATGTACAAAGTTTGAAACATATAAAGGGTGGTTAAGTTCCAAGGGTCGGTGTTGTTTTTAAATAAAAAACAATTTTTTAAGGAAATTAATATCATTTCTCTTTATTATGATAATATTGGTATAACTCAATTACGTATGGGAAAAGAATATCGGCCAAGTGGCCTCGCGGCCTCGGCGGCACACCGCCATCCGAGGGTCCAAATTTTCGATGACGCTGAGGCATAATTGAGGTTCTATGCCGTTAATGTGACGAATTTTCTCCTCCTTTAGCTCTTGAATTGTTGCTGGCTTATCGATGTACACCTTTTCTTTTAAATAACCCTAAAAGAAGAAGTCCAACGGTGTCGTTGACGCTTAGGTCGGGTTCACATTAATTTATATTTATTTATAATTTTATTAAATTTATACAAGAGACAGGCAAATTGTCAAAACTTGCAAATAAGTCACTGTGGTATAGATATTGAACGCACTGTATGTGGAAATACACAGCAACACTCAGAACCAGACATCAACTTTTATATAGCTACGGAACTGCTATCATGCAGTTCTTTACCTATGCTTACCTTCTGATAAAGAAGCTCAAAAACATATACCCGTGGCGCGGATCACTTCCCACCGTACATCATCTATTAGATGAATGACCAAGTCTCCAAGACTACAGAGAAACCTTATCCGAAAATATTATCAAATCAGCAATTTTCACCTTTAAATGTTCGAGGCTACATAACATCGAGTTTCCATTCGAACGCTATTAGGGTAAGCCAACGGATCAGAGCATACCTGATGTCTGGTAAAAAATTGTGTAGGCCTGTGTAAAGGCTTATAAATTTTTGTTTGGTTGCTTTAAAAAAAAAATGTAACTAAAAATAGCAAAATTCGGAGCAAGTCACTGTGGAGTAATTGTTTGCCATTCTTTGCTGCCAGGCTCTGAATATACAGCTCGCGACAAAGCGATAGCAACTCAACATTTAACTGGCATTTAGAAGTTTGTTATTACAATTTGTTGTTTTTTGTGTACCTATGTTGATTTGCTTCGCCCTCCGGCAAGGAGCGATAACATTTTTTTATAGTAGATCTTTTGCTCTTTTTTGAAATGTCATCTAAATTATATACATATTATATTATATATTATCAAGAAATTTAAAAAAAAAAATAGTAAAAACCAAATAAATCCAAACTTCTAATTTTATCAAAACTTGAAAAACTTTATAGACAATTCCACGATTTTTAATATAATTTCTAGAAACATTTTTGGTATAAAGTTTTAAAGCTTATTAGATTTATAGTAATAAAATGTCAGCTTCCAGTTGTTGAAGAAGAGTATTGATTTTTTATAACTTTTTCTTTCTGCAAAATTTTGTTACATGAAGGGAGAAAATTATAAAAAATCAACGGTATTTTTGTACAAATTTCTCTTTAATAAATAAATCTATAAAACTAAAAAAATTATGTCAAAAACAATCTTTATAGAAATTCTGCTAGAAATATTGATAAAAAATGTGGAATTGTCAGGGGAAGTTTGTGGAATTTTTATATAAAATTTTAAAATCTCATTTACATATCTGGGTGTTTTTCTATAATTAGCTAATATATATACTTGTAAAAAAAAAAACCAGTCTAACGGTTAGACGCGATAGAAGTGAAACCTTCCGTAAAACAAACTGACAGAGAATGAGACGAAAGCAGTATTGGAAGCGGGATAATTATAGATTCATTATAATATTGCTATAAAGTTCATATTTTATTTTCTTCATTTTATTATTATTCATCCTCAATTTTTTCAATTTCAACAAATGATACGAGTGGCTTATGATACCTAAAATATGATACAAATGCTTTAGTTTCGATGTTGTCAACATATCTTTGAAATACCGCGTCAATTGTTGTTTTTTTTCTGTCGATATTCACGACACTTTTCTGCATTATTTTTCGGCATAATTGCGGTAAATATTTAAAAATGAAAATATTTACGAATATAAAAATACGGACGCAATACAGCACACGCGGTTGCTATTATGAGCGTCGTAACGCGTATAATACACAGACGTACTAACATACACGCAAACATCCGTAGGACGCCTGGTTTGAATTTTTTATACATATGTATGTATGCTATACTATGGCCTAGCCTATGTACGTACATACATATTTGTGTTCTGAACTTCCAGCAAAACAATTCTTATTAATATACACATATGCATCTACATACAACCGCACACACAGGCCACTCACTTTATTCCTGTAATTGCGTATGTCGTCCAAAGCTAAAATTCTATGCCTAGCGACTACAAGAACAAAATGCATTAATAGGCGCAGGCGTAGCGGCCATCATCCTAGTTGCCATAGCGCTGAACAGTCGCGGCGGCGCCGAACAGTTTCAACTATTGTACTGTGCAACAAAAACTCATTATCAAAAAATTGATTTATAAATTCGAGCTCATAGTTCTAAGAGCAAGTACTTTCATTCATAAAACGAGCCGCCCATATGCTAATTTCCTCGACAATTTGAAAATAGTCAATATTGGAATATTTCGCGTAGAATTATTTGCCAATATTCAATTTTTGTCAAGTCGAGTGCCAGCGGCTCCGTAAATATGTTTGTACCCATATATGTATGTAAATATATGTTTCTAAATGCTCGACAACCGCAGCTGCCTGTTCAAGGTTACTGTACATTAGGCCGGGTCGATTTGTGGGAAGGCAAAAAAATCATCCATTGCTCTGTGAAAATCATATTCTAGGGATCAGAATAAGAAATTTTGCCGAAGGAACCATACCTCTAAAACGATTTCTGATGTCCCCCAATATGGGTCGAACTTTTTAGTTTCTTTTCTATAACTCACATTCATTCATTTACATATGTTCTGACTAAATAAATTTCTTAAGAGAAAAAATAGATAATATTATAAATAAATAAAAATAAAGAAAAAACATAGCCATTTAGCTGATTTTTTCATGTAAAGGCCAAAAATGGTGATATTTTGAAATTGAGGGACATCAGAATTCGTTTTAGAGGTATGGTTCCTTCGGCAAAGTTTCTTATTTTGATCCCTAGAATACGATTTTCATAGAGCAATGAGCGATTTTTAAATCGACCCGCCCTACTGTACATGCAATGCTGTGCCTATGAATGTGCGCTGTGCCTATGAATGCGCGCTGGATTTCTTGAGAAATTTTACCGTATGTTTTGCTGTGGCGAGGCACATATGTACATACACACAACATATATACATATATCCGCATATATACATACATATATAAATTCACAAATTTAAATTTGCTTATGCCATCCTTCTGTGTGCCTGAAGCATTGAAGCATTTTCTATACATACATATATATACGTATATCTTTTTTCTTCTTCTTTTTGGTGTCGCTTTTTCGTTTCATCGAGTCTCAAATCACTCCCAACGATTCTAAAGAAGTTTTCACTTCAAAAATAATAAGCATTCAAAACCTGATCAAAATGTTGATGTGCTATTGTTTTTGAGAGCTTTAGGCTAGCTCCTCATAATTCAAGAATTTAAATATGCCACTCCAGGGTATTTAGTAGACTAAATTTGATGCCATCCTGGTGCTTCATTTCAAAGAGAACTTCATTCTGTGCACCAACCGTCGATTGAGTAATCACAAAAAATAAACATTTTGCAGAGCCCTATGATTTAGTAAAAACATATATATCCATCAACCTGACCTTCATCCAACATCCTTACCTTGCCATTAAAGATTTTGTATATTGAAATTTGTTTGTGCAAGCGGCAAATAATGGCAATACAAAACGTTCGTGAGTTCTTTAATTTGACACAGGAAATGTTAGCTGGAGATCGTTAGTTTTACTAAAAAGTCATCTTCTCGGACGAAACCTATTTTTGGATCAGCGCCTATGTCAGAGTTGCGAAAACCGCGCACAAGTATTTGTCGGCATAATCGGAGGAGATGTTTTTACCATCAAGTGTCCTCGGCCCGACCAAATTGATATAGTCGTACTGTAGTTTCAAGGAGATGGGGTTATATGCCATATTAGCGGCACAATACTCGAAGTTGCGAAAACAAAATTTGACAACTGGGTCATCCCACGGCTAGTGTCGTCAATTGGTAAACTGGAATCATAGGACTCAACACCCCTCGATTATTGTCCTAAGTCTGTACCAACGACTTAAATAACTACTTTGGATGAGCTGGAAGCCAAAATTCGAGACGCCATTGCCGAAAGAACACCGGGTTATCAAAAAATAGATCGTCCGCTTCAAGCACTACCAGCGCCTCAGGCTATATACAATATATATATATATATATAATTGGCGCATACACCCCTTTTGAGTGTTTGGCCGATCTCCTCCTCCTATTTGTGATGTGCGTCTTGATGTTGTTCCTCAAATGGAGGGACCTACAGTTTCAAGCCGACTCCGAATAGCAGGTATTTTTATGAAGAGCTTTTTCATGGCACAAATAAACTCGGAGGTTTGCCATTGCCTGCTGAGTGTCGACCGCTATTAGAAAAAACTTTATTTTTATTGTGATCTTTCGCCTACGGTCTCTCTGAATTCCGAATGGTAGTCACGCACCAACCCATTCGGCGTAGTCACGCGACCCCAGGCATTCCCTACATAATGATGCAAATGCGGCCTAAAAATAAAGCCAAGCTCAATCTGGTATCTTACAACGTGGTTGCTATTTTATTTAATTTTCCTTTTATATAAGTTTTAGCTGCCCACCCTTTATATATTGAGTAAAATTTTATTTAATTACTTTTCTGTGAATTTCGCTCAGTTCAAATGAAAGACAAACATTGAATCTAACTAAGCCATTAATGCCACTAATGAAACTCATAAGCGACCTTTGTGGCAAAATTAAACGCTGGCTATTTTAGTATCGAATGCAATTTGTAGAAAATCGAATATTTCGCCTCATTGTGGCTGTTGGTGATGGCCAGTCGAGGCTCCAAAGTTGGAAGCCCCTAGCGCAGCTTTGATACGGATGCCGCATGAATGTTGAAGTTTTGCTGCTTTTAATGGGAGGCGCGACATATTTACGAAATGTGCGCGTAAATTGCATGAATTTCAAATGCGAACTTTATTTGAATGTAAGTTAGCGATAATTCCAGTGTTACAAACAATGCCGTGTGTGAGTGAGTGTGTGATCAATTACCCTGCAGTGAATCGAATTGGAGTAGGACTAGACTGTGTTACTATGCTGACAAATTTGAGTTTAGGACAGCTGTTTGTGAAATTGCGTAAACCACTTTGGAAGTGTATCAAACTAATGCCAGAGCGTCATTGCAGCAGCGATGGCCAATATCAAGGGTCGCTTAGTAATTTATATTCTGCATTTGAACCAAAATTAAGGTCCTCGCCTCATTTGAAATGGTGTTTTTGGGTGTTTATTTAAAAGCGTCTAAAACGGAAACAAAAAAAAATTTTTTTTTTTTTTGAGTATTTTGTGTTTTTTTATCTATTGTTAAAAAAAAATTTTTTTTGGCCACACGAAGTTCATTCAAAAAGTTGTCAGGCTTCAAAACACAAATATATCCGGTTCTACTAAACCCATTTTGATGAAATAAAATTTAAATGACATAGAATTGATGTCCTTATCGTGTGAACTACGATCATTTGGGGAAAAAAATTTAGTATTTTTTTCGGACCTTCAAAAGTAAAAAAAGTGTAAAAAAATGATTTTTCATATTTAATCCGCTATTTTGTAAACATTTTTGTAATGAACATTATTATTCCATACTTCTTTAGGAGCTTAAGGATTCAACAAAAGTATTCCAAACATTTCTATTTCTAGACATAAATCTCAGTTCATTAAACGATTTTCCAGTTTCATTGGGGATAGTCCTTTGCCAAGTCATCACTGGTCTGCCTCTTCTTCTCGTTCCTTGCGGGTTCCAAGTCAAAGCGGCATGCGGTATTTCCTCATAAGGCTTTCGCAGAGTATGCCCTATTCATCCATATTTTCTTTTCTTTATTTCACTGTTGATGCTATTTTGGTGCGTACTTATCCAGAGCTCCTCGATTGTTATAACTCTTGGCCACCACATCTTAAGTATATTATGCAGACACCTGTTTATAAACGCCTGCAGCTTTGCGTTCGTTGCCGATGTCACAAGCCAAGTTTCCGATCCGTACAACAGCACAGACTTAACACACGCGTTAAAAATTTTAACCTTTGTGCAAGTGTTGATGTTGTTGGGGCGCCATATATTTCGAAGTCTAGCGAATGCGTTACTTGCCTTATTTCTTCGGTTGTAAATGTCACTTTTCGCACCACCGTCTATGGAGATCGTACATCCCAAGTAACAAAAACTGTCAACGTCTGCAATGGTTTCATCACCAATTGTAAACAGCGCAGCATTGTTAGCTTTGATACGCATAGATTCCGTCTTTTTAATATTAATTTTGAGTCCTGCTTTCGCGGACTCCTGCTGAAGCAAATTTAATTTCATCTGCTTGTGTTGATGCGAATGCGAGAGTAAAACAGCGTCATCTGCATATTCCAGATCTTCGAGACTAGTGTTCATTCTCCAGGTAATTTCACGGTTTAGAGAGTCAACTATTTGAAAAATCCAGACACACCCTTGTCTCACTCCAGTAGTAATACTGAGGGCTTCACTGAGCTTTCCATTGTGAAGAACTCTACAATTCGCACCATTGTAGCTTGTTCTAATTAGATTTGTGATTTTCCTCAGTATAACTAACCTATTTAAGGCTTCCCATATGTATTCTCTTTTCACAGAGTGAAATGCCTTTTCATAATCCACGAACATAAAGAACATAGTTAACGGCATTCATACTGAACAAGAACATTTTTGTCTTTTTGATTTCAGACACCTACATACAGTTTTTTGGTGGACCATTTTTTGTAAACTTCTTGATACCTCCCAGCAAGTCTGCTTTCAATAGAGTTATGCTCTTTCATTTAAATGGAATTGAAATTCTATATCAAGTGACCCAAGTATTTTGGGCAGTGTCGTAATTTTTTTTCGGAAATTGGTTCATAGTATAAACCATATACTTAGAGTATAAGAAGAAGTAAACTGAAAAAATTTAAAAATAAAAATAATAAATTTTTGATGTATGCAATGTTGAGGACTTATATAGAGATTTATTTTAAGTGAAATATCTTCTTTTTGTTTTTGGTTTTGTTAGCATAACAAATAACTTTTCCAAATTTTTTATTGGTAGAAAAAAGTGTCACGTTTCACTTAAAAAATCAGCTCTCTCAGATTTTTTTCTTATTTTTTATTAACAGTAATCCCTGATAGTTTCTTTGTAGGATTCCATAAAGTTTTCAAGTTACTACCAAATACGGACGGCGAAGTACAATTTTTCAAAATAACTCATTCCGAGCGGTCCACATTTTTTTAGAAAAATGTTGGTTTCCATTTAATATTTTGATTTTAAATTAATAATATTTTGAATATGATCCCAATAGAACTATGGCCTTGGCTAAAAGTATTAGGCAACCCATTATTTAGTGAATTTTTTGTTTTAGAAAGTAAAGTCAGTAAAAATAAAATTAATCAGATATAAAAATACTAACCCAAGTACTAAGAAATTTTCAAAATTTTGTATATTTTACTTTTATTTGCAATAAATACTACTACTTCTATATAAATATATATATAATTGGCCCGTATACCCTTTTTGGGTGTTTGGCCGAGCTCCTCCTCCTATTTGTGGCATGCATCTTGATGTTGTTCCACAAATGGGGAGGACCTACAGTTTCAAGCCGATTCCGAATTGCAGATATTTTTATGAGGAGCTTTTTCATAGCAGAAATACACTTGGAAGTTTGCCATTGCCTGCTGAGTGGCGACCGCTGTTAGAAAGATGTGTTTCTTCATTTTTGTGTTTCACCGAGATTCAAACCTACGTTCTCTCTGTGAATTCAGAATAGTTGTCACGCACCAACCCATTTGGCTACGACGGCCGCCACTTCTAATACTTCTAATAATAATAAAAAATATATTTGTATAAAAAGGATTTCTTGTAATATTTCGTCACCGTCGTCATCTGGAGGGCAATATTTTCGAGAAGGTGAGTAGACTATAACTTGTTCAGAATATTCTTCTATCTAACAGTGAAAACTCCATTAAATTCGAAGCAGCCATTTTAGAGAGTATCTATTACAAAGAGCGGAACAAGCACAAACAGTTCTTAAAATAGTTGTTTTTATACTATGTTGTATCCCTACATCATTCATAAACAATTTTTTTAATAATATATAGGCAAGAAGCTCTTTAATTTATATAATTTTGCTATATTCAGGAAAATAACTTAACTTATGGTTTTTAGTTAGACATTTTCACAACCAACCACCGCCTAATTCAGTGAAGTGCGTGGACCAGTTTAAGCATAATATTAGAACTACTTTTGTCCTCTTCCGGTTCTAAATTTTTATTTGCAAAGTTCCTCTACATATACGAGTATATATGTATATACATACATATGTATATTTATCATTTGCAAATGCCAGTAATGTTGTGATTTCGGTTCGCTGCTTGTGAGTTGCCAGACAAAAACAGAAATAGTAGCAAAAGAATAACACCAAAGGCACCAATGCGACTCTTGTTTTATACGCTCACATTTAACCGTTATTGTTATTGTTGCTGCTACTGCTAGTGCACTAGCATGTGGCACACTCATCAATGCATTGGCTTAGCGGTTCAGCGGCATCCTTCTGATATTCACATCCTTATAAGCAAAGGGTGGTCCAAATGCTTGAATATTTTTGATTTAAAATGGCGCAAAAAGTATCCCCTGAAAGTTCATAATTTTCTAATTTTTAATTTTTTTTAGTCGACAGGCAACGGATGTGGATGGTACCAAGTTTTAAAATTTTTATCAAATCATTTTATTTTTATTTCAAGTCATTCCCTATACCAAATTTTTTTCTTCAAGTTGTAATAAAATGGAATTTTTTCAGAGGTTTACGTAGCCAGAATGTGAATGGTACCTCACCCAGTTTTCAAATTTTTATAAAATCATTTTTTTGCTTCTTTAAAGCCTATACCATATTTCTTTTTTATTCAAGTTTTAATAAAATGAAATTTTCGCATTTTTGAAAAGTACCGTTAAATGCAAAATTACGCCCATTTTTAATACAAATCATGCATTTACCAAAAGTAGTAGACATATTGAGTTTTGTTGAGATATTCGAACGATTACTTGAATGAAATATGCTATAGCTAAATATTTTATTGTACGAGAAAAACCAAAAATTTTAATTCGAACAAGATGACTTTTTTGCTTTGAAAGTGCTTGGAAATTTCAATATATACATTTTCTATCAGTGGTTTTTAAGTGAAACTTGGGCCAAGTAGATTAGAATTTGATTTGTTTAAAACTAAAAGACTGTTTTTTTCTACAGGAATATCCTGTTTTCTGAGGTTCTCATTCAACCTGTCGTCTCCATATGTGGGCTGGTCTCTCGCAACTACGGCTCACTTGAGAGTTCCGCAGCTGTCATAAATTTCAAGAGTATGACTAATTAAAAAAATGTATAAAAAAAAGTGTGCAATGTTGAATAATAATATGGGTTTGATATAAAAGAGAAAGTCCTCTGAAAAATAATACTTCGAAATTATTATCCAAAAAACAATGTATATAAAAAAATTATTATTTTTATTTAAATTAGCGACAACCTTTGGCGGTTTTAATATGAAAATTTGTTTAAATTTGCTAAATTGCTTGTAAATTAATAATAATTTTGTGATTTTGCATGAGCGATAGCCTTCAATTTAAATAAATACTTATTAATTTTCCGGTATATTTTTTGACAAATAATTTTAATATTTAGAAAAAAGTGTATAATGCATGAATTGTCGGTTTCTATTATTTCAGTCGACTGACGTATCCTCATCAGAAAAATCTATATATATCACTCTTAATCTTGGAAAAAATTCAAAGAATATTAAAAAACAATTCAGGAGAAAAAATGTTGTCATTAAATCATTCTTTTGGACTGAATTTGGACATCGAATTATATGCAAAATTGGTAACGTAAATTCGACAAATGAAAAAAATAAAAAATAATCTGCAAAAAAATGTTGTCATTGACATTTTTTTTTCATTTAATCTGGACATCGAATTCTTCTTCTTAATTGGCGCGATAACCGCCTACGCGATTTTGGCCGAGTTTAACAAAGCGCGCCAGACGTTTATTTCTCGTGCTAACCGGCGCCAATTGGACACACCAAGTGAAGCCAAGTCTTTCTCCACTTGATTTTTCCAACGCAGAGGAGACCTTCCTCTTCCTCTACTACCACCAGCTGGTACCGCATCGAATACTTTCAAAGCCGGAGCGTTTTTATCCATTCGGACGACATGACCCAGCCATCGAAGCCGCTGGATCTTTATTCGCTGCGCTATGTCTATGTCGCCGTAAAGCTCATACAGCGAATCGTTCCATCGACTGCGATATTCGCCGCTGCCAACGTGCAAAGTTCCAAAAATCTTGCGTAGAATCTTTCTCTCAGCATCAGATTCCAGCATAAGAAAATACACCAAGCAACGCGGCTGTCTCCTGATCGGAAAACGCGAAACCGGATGTTGTGATAGATGGAAGACACGCTTCTAGTATATTAGTTGTACGTACGATCCGAGGACCCAACATCGACTCGGATCATTACCTCGTTGCAGCCAAACTACGCACAGACAACAACAAACCGGCATGCATTAGTAATGGAGCAACATTTCTCGTTCCCTACGTACCGCCGCCGAAGAAGAAATCGTATCCCGGCGAGCCCGGCCTCCTCTGCGTTGGAAAGATCAGGTGGAGAAGGACTTGGCTTGTGCGAAGTCGATCAGCCTCTGTCTGCTACCGGTTGTTTTGTTGTGCAGGCTGAATTTTCCGACTGTTTGACCAAAAATTACCTCCTTGCCCACCCTGGCGTTGAAGTCGTCTAGCAGGATTTTTGTATTTTTGATTTTTTGTTTCAGGCGCTCATAGAAGGAATCTTTGGTCGCATTGTCCTTCTCTTCCGCAGGAGCTCAGGCGAAAATAAGTGAGACGCTGAAAAATCTGGTTTTGATGTGGATTTTTGCGAGACGCTCGTCCACCGGAGTGAATGACAATACTTCACGACGAAATCTCTCTCCCACAATAAATCCGACACCGAATTAGTGCTCCTTTACATGGCAGCTGTAGTATACGTCCGAAGGTCCAATGCTCTTCGTGCCTTGCCCCGTACATCGCATCTCTTAAATCACAGTGATTTCCGTCTTTGCTCTCACGAGGGCATTAATCCGCCAGGCAGAGGCAAGTTCGCGAATAAGAGACCGGACATTCCAGGTGTATGCCCTTAGTCCTTAGTTTGTTTGCGGGGTTCGTCATAATAAAAATAAGCAGTTCTCAAACGAGGCTCATTGGATGAGGATTTTTACGTTGCGGGTTCCAAACCCAGCTCGTAACTAGGTATCCTGGGTTATTATTTCACCTTCTCACATTTGCTTGTTCTCAAATGGATGTACGGAAGCTACCCAGAGAATACTTGGGCGAGACCCGAAAGTTGTGAGCTGCCTTAACCGTTTGCAGAAGAATCGCTTTGGCTACTGGCAAGTGAATGGTGATCAGTAACTTTCCCTACTTGCGTGGACTTTTACATATGGAACCATCCTTTTTTTTAATTCTGTAGTTCTGTAATTCTGTAATTCATAAAATCAAAATCAATTTTTTTCGACTGAGTTTTGTAGTCTGAACATCAAATTACATACGAAAAATTAAATAATTAAATAAAAATAAAATAAAAAAATTAAAAAAAAGTTTGAACCAAGCTTGGAAATGGAATAAAGAAATTAAAAAAATAAATAAATTTGAATTTTAATAATCTAAATATAAAATAACAAAAAACAAAAAAAAATCTAATTTTTGTTGTTAGAAGCCATCTTGGGTATTTAATCGAACATTTCACATCTACGTTTTTAAGCCGTTCGAAATATTTTAAGACTACTGTGAAAGTCCAGCCATTCTTTAAATGGGACCGGAAACCATTAACAAGGACTTGAAACATGATTTGAGAGAATGAAGTGCAACTGTAAATCGTTCGAAGGAGATTGTTGTGCCACAAATACAGAAAATTATTTCCGCACTTTAATAAATCCGTAAACTACTAAAAGAAAATAAGTTTTCTTAATTTTTTAGTAAAATTTTTTACAAAGATCGCAGGGCTGGAACCACCCTTTACATACTTATGAATATTTACACATTCCTATGTATTCATTTAGAGGCACACACTGCTCTCTCCATACGACTATAATTAAAATCCACAACATTCGGCAACAAAACGCAGAAATTCACATAACCAAATGAGACATTCAGGCATTCATTTTGGCCGCTGCTGCATGAGCCTGCAAGAATGTGTGTGTGTGTGTGATTATCGCGTTGCATCAGTAATTTGCGTATTCGTTATCAGACTTAATGCAGTGGATAGTTGACCAGTCTGCTAGTTTGCATACGTGTGTGTGTGTGTTACAGCGAGATTCACAAAACACTATTTTCAACACACAATAGTCCCGTAAGTCGCAATACATACACAGGTATCCCCAGTATGCGAGTATTTGTACAAAGTTCCCCATGGGTCATTGTGCGCTCTGTGGCTGCTGTTGGTAACAGTTGTGGCATCACTCTGTCACCAATACTGTCAACAACAGCTCTAAGTCCATCAATAGCATTTATTCAATGCCGTTGATGACTAGCTCCTCCAAATGACCGTTAATTCAATGCCATTAATGACTAGCTCCGCCAAATCAAAGCTGATGTGAATCGGCAAAGTGATGAGTTGCAACACAGGTTTTGTGCGACTTTGTTTAGTATGGCTGCCGTAAAGGTAAAGTGTTTTTCTGTCTAAAAAAATTTGCAAAAGCCTCTGATGCGAATTTAATGCCACTATTACCTAGTATTAGTAGGTATCAATAATATGTGGGTGTACCCTAGACTAAATAAATAAATAATTATTTAATTCAAATATTAATAAATACGTCACCAGCTTGCAAATTAACCGACGCATCGCTGCCTTCATTAGTTTTGCTTTGTGCCTCACCACTTGAATGCCTTTGAAAGAAAGAATAAAAAGTATTGCATACGAGGGATGCCTTTTATATGTCGGGATTAGGGAACAAAAACAAATTGTAATCATCGAAAATCACTTTATTGTTTTTCAAAACATTCTCCATGAAGATCTATACACTTTTGCATGCGTTTGAACCAATTGTCGAAGCACTTTTGCTACTCTGAATGAGGTACCTCCAAAACATGCATTCTGAATGCCGCAACCGCTTCTTCAGGTGTCGAAAAACGTTGACCTCTCAGTTTCTTTTTTACGTACGGGAATAAAAAGAAGTCATTCGGTGCCAAGTTAAGACTATACGGCGGATGACCCATTAATTCGATGTTTTGGGTGCTCAAAAATGCAGTTGTTTGAGCCGATTCGCATTGCCCTGGTGAAGAGTGATCCGTCTTTGGCGATTAGTTTTCCTAACTTTTTGGAAGACAACTGGCAAACAAATGGTTGTGTACCACTCAGAATTTACTATTCTGCGTTGTTCTTGGTATGGTTGCGACATGCCCAGTTTTTCCGAAAAAACAGGCGACTATTTGCTTGGAAGTGCTTCGTGCGCGAACAACTTTTGTTGGATTTGGCTCATCTTGAAACACCCATTCAGTCGACTGCTGTTTACTTTCGGGCTCATACGTGTAAATCCATGATTCATCACCTGTCACGATGTCATAGACGTGTTTCGAAGCCCTGCGATCGTATTTTTTGAGCATTTCCTTCGACCAATCGACACGAGCCTTTTTTTGAGCGATTGACAAATTGTGTGGGATCCAACGCGAACAAATTTTTTTGACAGTCGAATGTATTGCATACACATTGAATGTATCCTGGGCCCACTAATACATAAGATTGTCTCAATCTCACGATAGGTCACATGACGATCTTGCAATATCAGTTCGCGCACAGCATCAATGGTTTTCGGAACAACAACTGATTTTGGACGACTTTCACGAAATTCGTCTTGGAGTGAACTACGACTACGATTGAATTCACCATGCCATCGATAAACACTGGCCTCAAGGGCTTCATCGCCAAAAAATGAATTAAGTTTATTCATGCAATGTTGCTGAGTTAATCCACGTCGAAAGTTGTAAAAAATAATCGCACGAAAATGTTCACGATTTATTTCCATTTTTGGACCGAGATGAATCTTTTAAGTTACAACACAAATAGCGCTGGTATTTCAAAACGTTTTGAGTCCGTAAAAGCCAAAAAATGTCAAACTTTGCGATACAGCTGTCAGTTGCCAGATTGCAACACCAGGGTTGTCAAATCCCGACATATAAAAGGCACCACTCGTATTTCAAGGACAACTGGAATACAATCGGCTATTTTTGTTTCTGTGGACTTCTGCATTCTTTTTATGCAGATTTTGTCTTAAGGTGCCTATAGTGAAATTTTCCGAGGATTAGTTTTCTAGAACATTTTAGCCCTCTAGCGATCTTTCAAATGCATTGGTTTTCTAAGTTCTCCAAAAAGGATCAACATATTTTAAGTGAGTCACTGGGATAAAATATTATGCGATGTTATTCTCCGTGCAATTATACTATGTACCTATATATGAGCAAATCGAGTATTTTGATCAGCTAAGTATTGTAACCAGTTCTTGCACTTTTGCGAAAAGCGCTCTGGTGCATAATTTACTAATTAATTGTGTTTAAAACTGAATTTACCTGAAAATGCAAACAGCTTTGGCAGTTTTACTATACGCCGCAGGTAATTTTATTCTGAGTTAGAATTTTTGCGCACCAACCATGACTGTTCCAACAACTTCTCGCCCATATTTAAAAAGCTTGAACTGCATAGCTCACCATTTCTACTTCAACTAAATATTAAGAAATGCTATCACGTGTCATTTTCTAAGTCCAAGCATTTAATCCCAAAGTCATATTTTAAAATACTCTTAATGAAATTACTTTCAATTTTTCGGTCATTTAAAGTTGGTCATCGCCAAATTGTATTCCACACCTGCCTTCATTCGTCGGTTTGCTACTGACTTTACGGATTTTTTACACCTTGAAGTCACTATTTATTTCACTAGTCCGATCCAAGTTTGATTATGCCGATTTTTTGGTGGCCTTATCATCAGTGCCACATCAATAGACTTGAACGCATTCAAAAGAAATTTCTTCGTTTTACACTCAGATCTTTGAACTTCACTGATCCGATTACTTTATAAAATGCAATGTGTGCATTACTAAACTTAAAATATCGGTCAGTCCATAAGGCCGTGCTTATTTTACCCATAATTTCATTTTTGTACGATTTTTGCATAGAAACAATTATTCGCGGAATATAACGGGACTATTTATATTTTCTTTGATATATTGTGCATTCAAGAAGTGATTTTAATCGCGGATAGAAGCACGTATTGTTAAAAAAGTGAAATGGAATCTTCGAACGCGTATAAGAGGCATATTTTGTATTTTTTTTATAGAAGTGGTAAAAATGCAACAACTGCTGCAGCAGAAATAAACACTATTCACGGAGAGGATACCATGAGTGTAAGGACTGCGCAAAAGTGGTTTTCAAAATTCCGAAGTGGTAACTGCGACATGGAGGATGAAGTCTTTAACTCTGATGCCTTGCTCGAGCTCGTGGAAGCTGACCCAAATTTCACAGTCGATATGATAGATCAGAGGTTAAATTCCTCGCATGGAACAGTTCACAGGCACCTGGTTCAGTTGGGAAAGGTTCCAAAGCTGGGAAAATGGGTTCTGCATAGACTTTCCGTCGCCAACCTTCAGCAGAGAGTGAATGTGTGTTCTCAGCTGCTGCAATGGCTTGAGAATGAAAGTTTTTTTAACCGTATCGATACTGGTGATGTAAAATGGGTCCAATGGTTAGATAAATATGAAACTCCAGAACCGACCCCTAGAGATGGCCTTCACCCCAAGACGATTCTCTTGTCTATTTGGTGGGACATGACCGATATTGTTTATTATGAACTTCTGGAACCAAATCAGATGATGACTGGTGAATAAGGCACTTAAAAGAATCGACCGTCTTTAGTGAATAGACGCAAAGTTTTGTTTCACCACGACAACGCAAGACCTCATATCGCAAGGCAAACATTAGGTAAGCTGAACGAGCTCGGATGGGAGCTAATGCCGCATCCACCATACTCTCCGGATATTGCACCTTGTGATTATCACCTTTTCCGTAGATTTCAATCCCATATGAGTAACAAGAACTACTCCTCAAAAGAAGCTATGAAAAGGGATATCGAAGCGTATTTTGACTCCAAGGACAAAAAATTGTTTGAGCATGGAATTAAAAATTTGCTTAAGCGTTGGGAAGACATTGAAAATAATGAAGGAAAATATATTATTGATTAATAAATACTTTAAACATATTTTTTATTGATTTTAAAACCATTTTTAAAAATCGCACGAACTTATGGACCCACTTGATAGTTACAAAGTAGAAGAAGTATACTGCCACTCTGCTGTGTTTTCGATTTTATAAATAGGACAGTTGACTCACCTTTACTCTTAGAGCGTATTTATTTTCACATATCTCGAAAAAAGTTTCGGAGTAATGATTTATTCTTTCTAGATCGGGTTAGAATTGTTTATGATTCGAAAGCACCATTGATTAGAACATTCAGTGACCTCAACCATATTTCAAGCTCTTCGGCTTTTAACTTATCGCTATCCAAAGTACGTTCACATATGCATTAGTTACCAATAAATCCACAAAATCAGATTACCCTTTCACATTTGGCAGATTACTTGAAAAATGGACAATCAGATGTCAATACTGTTGGGAAAGGTTTTTCGTCATAGAAATTATTTTGGTGGAATATTTCGGTGTTTTGTTTGTTTAATTGTTATTAAAGATATGAAGGAAAGACAAGGGGAAGAAATAGCTAATTTAATTGCGCCATTTGTTGCTAATAATAAACATTTGGAGGAAATCCGTAAACGACGATTACTGAGGCTTAGAAAAATTATCGCAGCAATGCGCATTCGAAATTCTGTATTAGATTTTATAATAAGTAATAAGAAGACACACATTTATGGACACAGGTTTTTTTTCTGTTACATGAATGCGTAGTTAATAATACCTAACAAACATTTTATTAGAATGATGTCTACAAACCCGTCCTCTTTTCCGGCATCCATTTTATTTAGTTTTTACTTTGACGTTTTTCTTTACATGCGTAATATTAATGATCTATTACACAGAAAATACAGGGTTGTATTTCAAAAAGTATTTATATTCTCCGATTTTGAGAGAGAGATTTTGTATTGTTGTTGTTGTTTTAACAGAAATAGAAGCCCCGTCAGTGTAGGGTATATCACCGGTCGTGTTCGTCTGGCTCATTTAAAGGTAGGCCCGGGAAACATGCTGTTTCGACTGGTTGGATCCAGAGGGAGAGGCGTGTTAGATGAGTAGGTTTGAGAGGGCATGTGATCTTCACATGCCGGACATATGTTTGGTATGTCGGGGTCAATTCTGATTAAGTAGGAGTTTAACCTGCTACAGTATCCAGAACGTAGTTGTGCCAGTGTTACGCGTGTCACATGGGGAAGTTGGAGCTATTCATCTGCAATAGGTGGTGGTTGGTCTCCGATTACGGCATTCACAGGGTGGGAGCTTAAGAAGGTGGTGACGGACTCCCAGTAAATGTCGTTTATTGACTGTCTAAATACCGTCTGGTCGAGTAGCCCACTGATCTACTAGCCCTGTCTAGTGAGCAGTAAATTTTGTATGGGAAATCTCGCTTTTTAATTACGGTCTGGGAGATAAGCACGAAAAAGGAGATCCTCTAGTTATATGTGAACGTATTATAAATTTAAGTTCAAATTATCACTTAATGATTTTTTTTAAATGGATATATAATTTTTACAAATACCCTTAGTTCTATGTAGTCTGCAAAACACCCTTTTATTTTTAGATTTACTAAATGAGTAATTGAATAAATGAATGAATGAATCTTTACACGATGGCACATTTTCGTTTTATTTTATTAACTTGCACGATTTGTCTAGAATATTGCCTTAGAAAGTTTTAAGTCAATTAGAATGCAAGTAAAGGGTGGGAAGTTCCACTGATTAGGGTAGATGGGTCTGCTAAGTCGCTTTTTAAGCGCGTTTTTTTTCTCAAAACTGATTTCCCAAAAAAAATAATAATAATGCTTGAGAAATAAGCGATCACAGCAAGGCACTAATTGTGCTGGTGGGAGTGCCACTGCACTATGGGGTTTTTGGCGTTTTTTTGGCATATATTAAAAAAAAAACGTATCCTTTAAAATAAGCTTTATTTTTGTTTTTACCATACCCTAATTATTTGAGAAATTAGTCGTTAAAATTTTTTACGGTCACACTGATTGAACGGTACGCCTTCAAAGTCAGCTGATTATCGTGTTCGCTTTGTGCACAGTTTGGTGGAATACATTGAAAAAAGTTTGATTGCTCGAGTTATCCAAATAAAACAAAGAATCCAAATTTAAATGATGGAAGGTCATAGTCCAGGTATATAAGATTATAGTTTAGTAACATTTTTTCAATTATGTATGGTTTAGATTTTGTATATCGTGTTTTATTCAAATGTATTATTTAAACTAGTCTTAAGAAGTGTAGGTGCGTTTCGTATAATAGAACTTCCAAGGCGCACAGAAGTGCACAGAGTTTTAAATGTAGAGTTACTTACTAAAACGTCCACAATAACATGTAACTAACTTTGTTTGTACAAATTTGCGCCTTTTTGATAAAATCGCCTTTTACAGAGAGATATACGTTCGGAAATGTAGAGCTGCTAGATATTTATATCAAAAATTATCGGGTAGAGGTCGCAGTTAAGCAGCATATATTAAAAAAAATTGGTGAAAGTCTGAAAGAATCTAAGGTAGCCCAAATTAATAAAAAAGTACGAGCTTTTGTTAAATATTTTGAAAAACACTGGCCCCATTGTCATCGAGTTATGTCAAGATTTAGAAAAAAACATTCAAAATGGCTTGATAAAAGCCTAGTAATCAACACCGAAATTAATCGTGTATCCGAAAATAAAGTGAGTCATCCAAAAGTGGACTACGAGAATGCTAGCTCCCGACTAAAATGGAAGTTTGCAAAAGAACTCGTTGCCCTTGCTGTTTTAAAAACTGCTGCAAAAACCAAAGATATTTGTAAAATGAAAAGGAAACTTTTTTCGTCTGAGCCCCAACAAATGTCAGCCGACAGTGCTTTAGCATTTTTGTTAGAAAACGGATTTACAAAAGAGCAATATAGTAATATAAAACAAAATGCAAAAATACATGGTTATGATATATATCCGCCCTATAAGGAATTGTCTAGTTCCAAATTAAAGCTAAGACCAGACGGCATTCAATATTTTGAAGATAAGGCACAAGTTCCTTTACAACAACTTTTGGACCATACAACTACTCGCATCCTTGAAATGCAACATGAGGTCCTAGGTATACTTCCAAACGTGACACATTGCAAGTTAATGTTCAGTTATGGATATGATGGTTCGACCGGGCACAGTATGTACAAGCAGCGTTTTCAAGACCATGGTAATGTGTCTGATTATTCATTGTTCGTAACAACAATTATTCCTTTAAAACTGATTAATGAGACCGATCAAATTATTTGGGTCAATAAAGCACCCCATTCAGTTCGGTTTTGTCGGCCATTGAAGATTGAATTCATCAAGGAAAGTCATGCTCTCATTCTAACAGAAAGATAGTACTTGGATACTGAGATTCGAAAGCTGAAATCATATATGTACGGGTATAATGGTAAAAAGATATTTGTGGAATATTTAGGATAAATGACCCTAATTGATGGGAAAGTTTTAAATATATTGTAGGGAGGCAACTCATGCCAGTCTTGCCCCATCTGCGGAGCAAAGCCAACACCATTACTTAATATTGAAGATATTAATTCAGAAGTTTTCAAGGCCAAAACACATGGCCTCATGGAATCAGCCCTTTGCATGCTTGGATCCGCTTTTTCGAGTTTGTGTTGAAACTTTCATATAGAGTCGAGATGAAAAAGTGGCACGTTAAAGATTGCGATAAACCTCAATTAATAGCTCGAAAACAATTAATACAAAGGACACTTTTAAAGGAAATGGGCCTCAATGTAGACAAGCCTATTCCAAACGGCAGCGGAAACTCCAGTGATGGCAACAAGTAGGGCATTTTCTAACGCAGCCTTATTAGCCTCAATTTTAAATGTTGAAGAACAATTACTGAAAAACTTCTATATAATTTTAGTGAGCATTTCCTGTGAGCATGAAATTAGCTCAAGCAAGTTTGAAACCTTTTGTGGAAAGGTACTAGTACATGGTCATCAAATAATAAAAAACTCCTTGGTTTCTGTTGGCTGTCTTGGGGAACATGCATCCGAGTCCCGAAATAAGTTTTATAAGAGCGATAGAAGGAGGCATGCAAGAAAATGCAGTCGGCTGGATAATATGACAGATGTTTTTAACAGAGCCTTAGATACTTCGAACCCATTTTTGTCCACTATCTTTTTAAAAGAACGACAAAACAAAAATACAAAGAAAGACATACCAAAAGAAGTTTTTGCGCTGGTTCAATTGCCATCTTTAAATATTTTAACAAATAATGACAAAGATTATCAGGAAGAAGATGAAGAATACGACGAAGATATTGAACTTGATGTGATTACTACTGACGAAGAATATATTAAAATAGAAAAAAACTAAGTTCATATTGGTAGTAAGTATTGGTAGTAAGCAGTTTAAAAATGTACCTAAGCCATTTTGGAAGGGAATTATCCACCCAGACAAATTTAATATAAAAACAAAGAAATAATTTAATTAATTTTAAATAAATACTTATTGTTTAAGAATGCACAAATTCGCGAAATAAATGAAATATATGGAAACACAAATATACTATAAATTGTCACATTATTTCAGAGATCATGTTCAGGGCGGAGGTGTAGGCGTAATCGAATGAAAAAATAAACAAATACCGAAATTCTACTTTAATCTACGTGATTCACCTGCAAAAATTTAAGTCATTATCTTTAAATTTGTGATTTATGCCAAAAAAATTAAAAAAAACCCCATAGTGCACTGGTAGAAGTGCCGCTAGTAGGGTTGTCCAAAATCCCTCAATCGAAATTCGTTATATCTTTGGGAACTGAAACTCTGAATAAAAACGTTTATATGATTTTTTCTCCTACTTAATTGTTCAATACACATACATACATCCGTACTTTGCCTCCATTCTATGTATTCGCAATCAATACACAAGCTAACTAGCGGGCTGCTTTGTGTGTTTCCATAAATTCACAAAATTTCCTCTAAAATATAGTTAGATTTTACACAGTTTACATGTGCGTTGATAACAACTTGTTAGTATTTGCTGAAATTCGCTGAAGCATAACAATGGTGTAAATAAAGCAACAACACCCATGCAACAACACCCTGCGCCTCAGCTGTGTGGAATGCTGGAAATGTTCGAATGTGACAATTATGTTGCAATAACTCGCCCAAAACTACAAGCATACACGAACGTACAGCTATAAAGTTACCTTTGTAGTGATGTATTTATGTATATGAATTCCGACATGCGCACACACATCCAGATGTACAACAAGTATACGTGCGTACAGCTTTTCTAACTATGCAAGCATGCCAGCTTTATATTATCAACATAAACAGAACGCGCGCAACTTGTCAAAGCACAATTTAGCTATAATAAACACACATATATGCGCACATATACATGTATGCCCATATACAAGTGCATTTACATATACATACACTGCGTTAAGTAACTACGCCAACTACAGGAACTTTTGACAAAATCTGGGTAAATTTTTTTTATTTACTATATTTTGAATATTTTTCTTTATGAAAACATAGTTCATTTTACTATAAAAATAAAATAATAACTTTGTGAAAAACTAAAAAAAAAATTCACACTTTTAAAAAAAATTTAAAAAAAGTTTCAGTTATGAAAATTGATATATACAGCGCACACTCGATAACGTGAACGCTCTAAAGCGTGAAAACCCGAAAACGTGAACAGAGATTTTTGTGCATTGGCTACTTTAAAACGTGAATAGACCCAAAAAGCTCTATAACATGAACAATAAACGTTACAATTATTTTAATGTAGTTTACATTGATCTCAAGTAATTCTGAAATTGGGGAATCCCCTAATTATAAAAAAGGCATTTAGTCGTAATTGCATGTAAGGAGTAAAATATTTCAGTCGCGGTTTTGGTTTTGCAAAGAGTGTTTCGTCTTATGTTTTCTCGTAAAAATGAGTTCTAAAAAACCTTGACATTAAAACAAAAGGCTAAAATTCTCGGCTTTTTAAAAAAAGGCTCATCTGTGACGATTTTAGCAAAGAAATATAATGTTGCTAAATCAACAATTTGTAACATTAAAGCGAAAAAGCAATTGATTTTAAAATGCGTAAACAGCACGCGGACCTGGAAATAGAAAAACACTGCCTTCTTCAGAGTTGCCCAAAATGGAGAGAGCTCTTTATCCGAATGCGAGATAAAAACTGACCAGTAAGTGCTCTAATGTTGAAAGAAAAGGCAAAAACACTGCATGCAAAATTTAAAGAAAATGAAGCTAACTTCTTCGCTAGTGATGGATGGCTCCAAGGATTCAAGAAGAGGTACGGTATTCGTCTTCTTAAAATGTCAGACGAAAAACAGTCTTCGCAACCTCAGCTAGTGGATCCGTTTAAATAAAAACTTAAAGCTAAAACGGCCGAATTGGAGTTGTGCAACGATCAGCTATATATTGCTGATGAGTCGAGGTTATTCTGGAGACTTTTGCCAGAGAAAACGTCAAGTTCGGAGAAGGGAGCCCCAGGGGTAAAGTCCGGGAAGCAGCGAATCACGTTTTTATGCGGTTCAAACGCCACTGAATTCCACAAGCTTAAGCTTTTGGTAATTGAAAAGATGAAAAATCCATGCTGCTTTTAAAACTTTTAGTGTCCCACCGACTATAAGAGCTCGAAATAAGCCTGGATGACGTCGGCTATTTTCAAACAATGGTTTCATGAATCATTTGTTCCACAGGTGAATATTCCTTTTAAGTTTTGCCCGATTTTTAAGGTTAACTGGTTGCTTTTTGAGGTTACATCGTTTTTAAAGGAGAAAGCCTTACCAATTAAAGCTCTCCTCCTAATCGACAACGCTCCTTCTCACCCAAATGAAGCTGAACTGACAACGTAGAATGGGCAAATTTCGTCAATGTTTATGCCACCAAACGTTACTCCTCTCATTCAACCGATGGATCAGTATGCAATAAAAATCACTAAGTTGCATTACAGAGGCAGCCTTCTAGCTTCAATAGCAAAGCCAAAGTCTGATTTGCTCGAGTCGTTGGAAAAAATTAACTTAAAAACAGTTATAAATCTTTTGGATGCGGCTTGGTTTCGTGTTGGTGAAACAACATTAGCTAAGTGCTGGAACAGTAATTTTGTGGAAAACAATGATGATCCCGAAGAGAATGTTCCGTTGGCGGTTTTAAAAGAAAAATGGGAGCTGAACTTCGCACCGTGATGAGCAACACCGCCGATCTTCTTAGTAGTTTAAATCCTGGGGTTCGTTCGTGTTCGCCGATATGTGCAAAGATACGTATGTGGGTTATTGAAAAAACTTTTTTTTTTAAATTTCAGATTGAATTCACGTTACCAGCCATTCATGAATGGAACGAAGATATCGAGGAGGGCAATCATCAACAAGAGGAGAAATCCGATGAGGACAGCGTATCAGAGCAACTGGAGAAAATTAAGCCGACTGAAGCAGTGGAAATTTTCAACAAGACGTTAATATGGGCTGGTCACGAAGACGTTGATCAAAATGATATGAGTGTGCTAAGACAGTTAAGAAAGCTGTGCTTCAGGTTTTGAAGAAGAAGATACAAAAAAAGCTGATTCATTTTTTTAACTAAAATCATCGTATGACTTAATTTTCAATTAATATGTAACGGAAACAAGAATAAAATGTGATTTTAAATGTGAAAAAATTAATTTACTTAGTCTTTTTGGGCATTCCAAAACGTTAACACTTTTGATAACGTGAACTTACTTGGTTTGAATTAGTTCACGTTATCGAGCGTGCTCTGAATATATATATATTAGGCCGGGTCGATTTGTGGGGAGGCAAAAAAATCGCCCATTGCTCTGGGAAAATCATATTCTAGGGATCAAAATAAGAAACTTTGCCGAAGGAACCATACCTCTAAACCGAATTCTGATGTCCCCCAATTTGGGTCGAACTTTTTAGTTTCTTTTCTCATGTAAAGGCCAAAAATGGTGATATTTTGAAATGATTGTATGGGGAACCCCCCAGGGGAGTTCCAGGGGGTGTGCCACTGGCATGGGTGGATCGGCCATCCAAAGTTAGTGGGGGTCGGTCATACATTTGGACTCGATTGGAGCACTCTAAATGGGTCAAAGTGGGATTTTTCGTTCGACCCAAATTGGGGGACATCAGAATTCGTTTTAGAGGTATGGTTCCTTCGGCAAAGTTTCTTATTTTGATCCCTAGAATACGATTTTCACAGAGCAATGAGCGATTTTTAAATCGGCCCGCCCTAATATATATATATGCAACGGTTTTCGAAACTGTGCAATGGTAGTTTCGGTTTCCGCATAAAAAATGCCGAGCATTCGTTACATGTAGAAAGTGCAGAAAACCGCCAGCAAAATAAAAAATCGTAAAAATCATTGGGACTTTTGTTCTATTTAAGACTTGCACTTTTATTCCAAAATTCAAGGGGTCATAAAACTGTAAACCCAAAATTTTTCTAAAAATCCTGATAAAAAATTGTGAACGTTTTATGAGTGTTTTTAATTAAATTTTTTTTTTTTTTTAAATTGCGCAAGGCTCGAAATTTGTATTTACATAGGTTTTGTGGGAGTACGAACTATATTTCTATAGAACAACTATTAAAAGTAGATAAGAAACAAATGAATTGTCCAAACCTGTCACTAAGTGCTGGTGCCATAGTTGTTTAGTGCACTGTATTTATTTCCATATCAAATGGATTCATTTTTAGTGTTATAGCTGTTGCTATTATTCTAACTGATTGTGAGTTTTGCTACTCCAAACATAAACGCAAATAATATCCGCATTTGGCACGCACGCGCATTGTGCCATGTTGCCGCACAAACTCAAACTTAAACTCACACAATCACATTTGTAGTTAAAGCTTTTACTGGGGCTGCTTGCACGTGTTTATTGTTTGCTTGTTGCGTGTTGTGTGTTGCACAAATGACATTTGTTTTGATCGTGTTATTACAGTTGGTGTTTTTGCTTATATCGCACCCTTGCTATTGTTTTAGCGCATATGAATGTGCCACTGCTGTGTCTAAGCCTTTATGTTATGCATTTGAATTACATTAAATTCGAGTCGAGTGCATCTGCAGCTGTTGCACTACAGATAAATTATGCTGATTTTAAAATTTCGTTTGATTAATGAGTTGTACGAGTTTGTTAGTTTGTGAATTTATACTGCAACTGGGAGTGACGAAATATTAGGTCAAGTAAAAAGTTCTGAGCGCTTGTTACTTGATTTTTTCATAAAATAAACTCAGGATGCCACCATATCGCGTCGGGTTATACTACACGGCAGCTTAAACGCAATAACAGGCTTCAGCGGATGTTCTTTGAAAATTTTGTATTTCATGCAACTAGTTGTGTGTTTCAGCTGGTCCAAAATAATGGTAAAAAAGACAAAAACTCAATACAGTTGTTGTTTTTGTTGTAGCAGTAAAAACATTCCCCATACTTACATACGGGGAATGCAGCTAGAGTCACAGTCCTTGGCCGGATATAAATCCGGGTCGTTTCGGTAACGTAGAACCGACTGTCGTGGAAACGTGGAAAAAATTCAATACAGTCTTCAGTACCTCTTTGATGAAAAGTAACAGGTGGATTATGCAGTAAAAAAGTATCTTCTTTTGTAAACAGAATACAGATTCGACAGTGAAAGCAAAATTTGTGGTTCCAACAATTCGATTCTGGTAATAAGACTTTCGAAAATGAAGCTTGCTCTGGTCGAGCAAATGTGGAAAATAAAAAATTAAGTAATTTATGAAGCCGGTTCTACCTAGCAGTACTTTGATAAAAATTTGGTACGAATTGACGCCTCTAATTCTCTGCTGAAATTCAAGGGCGGTAAACGTTACGTGTTTTATAGAAAAATTGATTTTTAATCATTATTTTGGTGTTTTGAAATTTGCCGTCAGTATTAATCATAAATAATATTAGCGGTCGCCCCTCGGCAGGCAATGGCAAACCTCCGAGTGTATTTTTGCCATGAAAAAACTCCTCATAAAAATATCTGCCTTTCGGAGTCGGCTTGAAATTGTAGGTCCCTCCATTAGTGGAACAACATCAAGACGCACACCACAAATAGGAGGAGGAGCTCAGCTAAACATCCCAAAAAGGGTGTACGCACCAATTATATATATGTATATATATGTGGCAACCACTTGTTATTTTGTCGGCGTTTAATTACTATCTCCGGCTTGGATCTCTAAATGCAACTCTTTCAAACAGCTGTTTATTAATCTTACATTCCTTTTTCATTACTTTTTACTATAAGACATATCAAATAAAATTTTTTTCTATTCCTGGATCTTGGACTATAAGCACGTGATTTGCTATATATATATATATATTAACCCTACAGTAGTCGCGCCCCTGAAACTGACGTAATTGGTCGCGCGGTCTACATATGTAATCCATTTTAAAATTAAAAATACAAAAGATAAATATTTAATTCTTCCATTGCTTTTGTCTTAAATATTCTTCTTTTTGTTTAATTTATTAATATTAATAAAAACTAACATAAATAAACTTTCTGTTCTTACATAAAATAATTAAAAACCAAAACTTCATTTTTTAACGAAAAATTAAGATACTTCACAAAAGTATAAAATATATATAAAATAACCAGAAGATAATTGAGATGTTTTAATTGTTTTCGAAACATGATGAACACACAGTCTTGGAATGTTCAGGACAAATGCGTTTATTGCAAGCGTTACACACTTTACGGGTGCTTTTATTACGGGCCCTTCCACAATCGTAGCAACGACCGACGTAGTTATTCTGCGTTGGACCTTGAGGAGTTACAACTTGTGAAAGATGCAGGAAGTCTTTTATTTTAAATGTCAGTATTCTAGGTAGCGTGGTAAGTGTTAATCTTTGGTGAACCAGTGGTTTCATTCAAGACAAGGCTAAGTCTATGAGAAAATCACGCCTTTTGACACATTCATAGTTACTGTTTGCAGTGTAAATGCATGATGCGTTGAGAGCACTGAGGTTTACAAGATTATAGAACTTAGTCAGCGGCCACCTTCTCGAATTCCTAGATAAGTCATAAAGAGAACCAATCTTGTCAACCAGATCAACGCCATTTTTAGTGCGATTATAGTATGTTATTATTTCCGGCTTTCGTTGATCTCCGGTGTCAGAATCAATCGCTGTACCGTTGTGCATTGTAGACATGGCTATTATCACTTTGTTGGCTTTTGGTACATAAGAAAACAGAGTATATGGAGAGTGGAATCCAAACTTTTAGGAGCATATTGGATTGCCTCTAGCTATTCTAAATTCCCGGGGAGCTTCTCTTTTATCTTTTCGAACGGTAGCAACCATTGTAATTCCATTATCAAATCACTGCTTTGCTATTTTCAGAGAGGAAAACCAATTGTCCATAGTAATATTGATATGTCTATTCAAAATTGGTTGCCCCATTCTCATCACGATATCAAATCTCTCGTTACTTAACCGAAACGGACCTTCGGGCTGTTGGCCGGCGTAAATTTCTAAGTTATAGGTGTATGGGTAATGAACATCTACAAGTGCAAAAACTTTCAGTCCATACTTAGCAGGTTTATTTGGAATATACTGCCGAAAAGAACAACGCCCTCTGAAGGACAAGAGTTGTTCGTCCAAAGTCATTTCAGCAGAGTAGCATACATATGCAAATATTATCAGAAAAGTTCCACAAAATTGTAAAATGAAAAAGTATGCCAAAAGTCCACTTTTCTTTACAAAGTATAACTAGCTATTAGCATAAAACCTAATTTAAAATACTTACGTAATCGGTCGCGCGGCATACATACGTAGACCATGAATTTCACGAACCTCTAGCGATACAACTGCATTCGACAATTAACAGCGGAACACTGAGAGTGACTCTCTATTTGTTAGTTACAAGTAGCAAAAATCTCCGATGAAATTGATGCAAGATTTTCAAGAAATTTAAAATTTAACAATGGTGGATTACATACAGACTACTGCAGGGTTAATCATAAATTTCTTAGTTTTCTTGTAGTGTTCAAAACCATAACCTTTTTGGTAGATCGAAAAAAAAAAAACTCACTACGTCACATTTCACTTAAACTCACCTCAACAGCATTAAAACAGAGGTTGTCTGTAAAGTCGGTTTACCGACGATAGTTTAACGTGACATCGTCATAAGAAAATACTGATGTAATGGTTGCAATTTTCAAAACAAAATTTTAATTTTACTAGTTTGATAGATATTTTGTATGGGTATAGAGGAGGTAAATGGAATCGCAATGGAATTGATCAAGTTACATTTACACAAACGTGAAAAATGACGAAACATTTATCAAATTCATGAAAGATATGTTCAATTTCGATTGTGCATCAGACGTTAATAAGTCAACAACACTAAGAGGCAACATCATCGATTTGACTTTTTCAAGACACATTACACTCGAAACACTTCCTTTCATTTCCTACTTTTCCTATCATTGTCCTGTTCTCAACAGAGAAATGGTTCATTACCATGCACACAGGAAGAAGCCATATGCAAATACAAATAAAGGGTGTTTTTTTTAGAGGTTAGGTTTTCAAGATGAAATAAAACGTATATAATAATGTTATGGCCAAGAATTTAGCTTTATTATAAAGATAAGGGTTTGCCATTATGTTTTAAAAATGATTTCGGGCAAGTGGCCGCCGCGGCTGGCTCGAATAAATTCCAGCGGAGAGGCCCAATTTTCGACCACTTTTTGCAGCAATTGGGGCCGTATGTCAGCAATAACGCGCCGAATATTCTCTTCCAAGACGTCAATCGTCTCGGGCTTATTTGCGTAGACAAGCGACTTCACATAGCCCCACAAGAAATAGTCCAGCGGTGTTATATCGCACGATCTTGGACGCCACGCCACAGGTCCACGGCGCGAGATAATGCGCTCACCAAAAGTTTCCTTCAATAAATCGATTGTTGCGTTGGCTGTATGGCATGTAGCGCCGTCTTGTTGGAACCAAAGGTCGTCCACATCAACATCGTCCAATTCAGGCACGAAAAAGTCATTAATCATGGCTCTATAGCGCTCTCCATTGATTGTAACATTATGGCCGGCTTCATTTTTAAAGAAATATGGACCAATGATTCCCTCTGCCCATAGAGCACACCAAACAGTGACTTTTTGAGGATGTAACGGCGTCTCAGCAATGGCTTGTGGATTATGTTTACTCCAAATGCGACAATTTTGCTTATTGACATACCCATTCAACCAAAAGTGAGCTTCATCGCTGAACAAAATTTTCTTGTGATGCGTCGCGCGAACCGAACCATTATTTTCGTAATAAATTTGCACGATTTGCAAACGTTGTTCAGGTGTAAGTCTATTCATTATGAAATGGCAAACCAAACTGAGCATAAATCAAGTGACAGCTGTCAAAAAGACCATCTACGAAAAAAGTAGTGCCAACTTGAAAACCTAACCTCTAAAAAAACACCCTTTATGTGAATTTATATACATATGCGCATATACATACATATATATGCTCACTCAAGTAGGAGAGAGCCAGATGGTGAACGTTGCCGAACGCGGGGGCCGATTGTGCATCTTTGCCGTTCGTTCCGCGCTCGCTTGCAGTTCAAGCAAGGTAACGACGCATGAGCAAGATAGCGACACATTTTTTGGTGCGTGCAGCCAGCTACATCGAATTATAAGACGATATCTCGTCAAAATATGCTTATTGTTAAGGTCATACCTTAAAGTCCTTAAGCGCCTAGTGTTAATGGCGTATACCATTCCGGTTGATGCCAAGGTTTTGCTAGATAAAGTTTCTAGCCGGCATATGTTTCAAACTTTTTTGCTATATTCACAAACTTTTGATCGAAAATTGGAAAATTATAATTATTTTAAATTGCTGGGAAAGCACAACAAACCCTACGTATTTTGCAGCTATAGCTAATTGGCAATGAAACATAGACCACATATAAAATAATAGCCGAAAAATATACTACTGTGGGCAAAAAGTAAGGTGAATTTGGTTGTAAAATGAAAAATCTTTATTTATTCTTGTAAATCAATTTCATCCCCTTCAAAATAATCCCCTCTCGATGAAATACACTTATGCCAACGATTTTTCCAATCCCCGAAACATGCCAAATAGTCCATTTCCGGTATAGCCATCAGCACCTTCTTCGATTCAACTTTTATCTCCTCAATCGACTCGAAACGCGTTCCCCGGAGTGGTCTCTTGAGTTTTGGGAATAGCCGGAAGTCACACGGAGCCAAATCAGGCGAATACGGTGATTGCGGAACAATATGCGTGGAATTTTTGGCGAAATGGTCACGAAGAAGGAGTGACGTGATGTAAAAACCAAGAGTTGTTGGCCCATAATTCTGGTCTTTTTAGACGAATTGCATCACGTAAACGACGCATAATGCTCAAATAATATTCCTTATTAACAGTTTGGCCAGGTGGAAGGAATTCATAGTGCACCACACCACGAAAATCGAAAAAAACTGTCATCGTGACCTTTATTTTTGAACGACTTTGACGAGCTCTTTTCGGTCTGGCCTCGTCTTTAGCACGATATTCGCTTGATTGGTCGGTTGTTTCAGGGTCGTAAGCGTAAATCCAAGTCTCATCTCCCGTAATGATGCATTTGAGCTTGTCCTGATAGTCTGAAAGCATTGTTTCACACACATCAACGCGACGACTTTTTTCCAAGAAATTAAGAGTTTTCGGTATCAAACGAGATTTGACTTTTCGTAACCCAAATGGTCTTTCCAAATGGTTTTCACAGATCCTTCTGATATTCCGATCATATCAGTAAGGTCTTTAACAGTCAACCGATTTTTGAGCACTAACTCCTTCACTTTATTGACGTGTTGGTCATCTGTTGACGTCGATGGTCGTCCGGAGCGCTCCAAGTCATCAACACGTTCTCGACCCTCTTTGAAGTCTTTGTACCACTTATAAACATTTTTCTGCCTTCTGCAATATGCTAAACGTTTCCGCAGCCGAAATTTCATTTCTCAAACAAAATTTGATAGCACTTCTCTGCTCAATCAAATCAGACATTGTAAAAATCAAAAAATCCACTCTTGGTCGTTTGGTAAATACAAGCGTTACTGATAATGGCATTCACATGAAAGTAGGCCCAGATGTTATTAACAGTGCTGCCAACTCATGAAAAAAAAACTAGAGCGAAATTTTAATCCCGCGAAGTTTGACAAATAAATTCCCCTTACTTTTTGCCCACAGTATAATTGTTAAACCGCGGTGACCCCAAACTATAGTTAAGGGCAGACTGACAATCAAAAATGCTTTGCTGTTTGTTTGGTGGAATTGGATGCGAAGCGTTCTCTGTGTGGTGCTTTTCACTGACAAACTCGCAATCACTGGCAAACCCAATTTACATATTGTTAACAACCCACCCGCTTGAAGCTCCATCGAGCCCGAAATCGACAAAAGTTTAATGCTACATGTCTGTACCTACATGTCTTTTGTCGAGGCGCCAGAAGCTCTAAGAGCTTGAAAGAGAGGTTCCATCGCATCCGCCGTATATTTCAAATTTTATATGAAGCTGCTTTATCTTTTCTTGATTAAATAAAACTAATTTCATTAAAAAAAGTATTTGATTTCTATAACAGACTTAACTTATAGCAGAACTTATGGCAGGACTAAGTAAATTCCTTAGGTATTAGACGAGCCAATAGTTTTTGCTGCTAGTTTGTTTGCTTCTGTATTATTATTATTAGTAATTATAGTTCATGCAGGCAAATAAATAAATGAAAAAGTAAGCGAAATTATTCTTCTTATTTCACTATCAAGCTTTTTTGTTACAATTATGCGCTCGCCTGAAATCGCAAAACATCTAAGACAAAAATTCACGAACGCCAAGATGACTAAATTGAGAAAAGAGTAAACAACATCTCAGCAAGAGTAAAACGCACAATGAACTATAAACTCAAAAACCAACGACAAAATGTTTAAATTCACGCAGCAACTCGCAGACGGCTCTACCTCACTCCGATTTAAACCTTCCATATTCAGCTCGCTACGCTGCCACAAAATTGAAAACTGCTCATTTAAGCGGAAAAAGGTAGCTACGACTCTATCTCACCTGCATATATGTGTGCATGAATGTCTGCTATTGTGCCTGTTTGATCAAACTTCTTGCCACTTTTTGCCTCAAAACTATCAGCAATAAGAGTGAGTAGCGTTTAAGGCGAGGCTATGGTTGAGAAAGTTGTTGCGGTTGCTTCCGGTGGACGCTGGTGACGACACTGCTTGGCTTAATTAATATGACTTTTAAGTTATTGTCGGTTGAAATTTGTACCTTTTTATTGTGGTTTGTTTTCAGGAGAAGTGAAAAGTTGTTGCTGAATGCATTTTCAAAAGATTCTTTGATCTTGCAATTTCCGGATTTTCGGCTAATATTGTAATGAATTTTTTTATAATAATATGGTGGATAATTTCAGGGCTTTCATTTCTTGGATCTAATATCCGGAACATGTCTGCCGCGGATACGAGTTACACTATCCATTCGATCACTTCAATTTTTCACTACTTCTTCCAATAAATCTGACAAAATCTGAACAAATGTGACGCAAACGTTGGTCAATTGGCTTCAATTCTTACACGAATTCTTCATAGGCACATCAGCTAAGATCCTTGTGTAAAACTTTCCACGTAATCGAAGTAGAAGGGCCACCAAGTTGAGAACGGCGACGAACCGACATTTCGGCTTCTTTTTCAACACTTCGCTCTATGAGCTTTGTGAACAGATTTATTCTTTTCTAAGTAAATTTACACATTTTGGAAACATTGTTTTGGCTTTAAACGATTCATGAGGACTTGTCACCCCTTATTGAAGAGAAATGTCAACACAGTTTGCCTGCCATTCTCAGCTGTGAAATCATTGTAATAAATATCGATAGTTCTCATGTAGTTCAAAAACGCTCTCGGTAGTTACAAAAAAACAAAAAAAAAAACTCGTTTGCATATAATAATTTGACCACCCACTGTGCATTTACAAATTCTTATGCTACTTCCCAATTGTGGTCACGAGTTAACCGCAATACCGACACAAAGTGAAACTAAGTAGTTGGAAATTTGTTGAATTACAAAGAGCGCTTGTTGTTGCTATAGTCGATTTGAACTGCACAAATGTAACTTGAATTCTTCTTTAGTTGGTGCATATGCTTATACACACATTTGTTTATGGAGCATTTTGACTTACCGTCATTTAACTCCATTCCATTTTATACTTGAATGTTCAACCACTGAAATTACTCATACGACACGCGCACCTGCATGACTCTCTGTGTTTGCGTATGTAGGTAAGTAGTTCAGTCAAAGCAGAGAAGTTATAAATGAAATCCGGTAGTGGTTGAAAAACTCTGTTCTGGTGGTTTTCGTATGCTCATATTTGTGTGCGCTTTTGAATTTATATGTTTACAATATACAGTGGCGGGCATAAAAATAATAGCAGTTGGTTTGCTTGCGATTGAACTGCCACTAAAGTACTATGTGAACGTTTAAGTACGCAAAATCGCTTCTGAGCATATATACTATACATACAGTTTATACAAATTTTAGCCAAAACTATGCTCATGGTTATAGTAAAATCTCATGGGAAATTTTGACAAAGGAGTCAAAGTTTTTATGAAACTTTTGACTATCGAGATTTTTAGGTTGGTGGCATGAAGATTTTGCTGAAGAAGACTCCTAGTAAAATTTTCGGAAGAATAATTTTCTAGAACATTTCAGTCCTCTAATGACTTTCCAAATATGTTTTTTAAGGAATTTCTTGAAGTGTGAATTAAAACGACCTGTTTCGGGGGGAGCTAGAGGGTTAAACTGTTCTACGAAAATATTTTCCCTTAAATTTTACTCCATACATTGTAACCTTTAATTTAGGTCAGACCTATATTTGAACCATTTTTTCCGCATAGGTATTTGCAAACAACTTAGGACGAGGCAGAAAACTAAAAAGTCGTAAAAAAAATTGATTTAATTTTGACAAACCCTTTAGAGCTTTTTGTTACTAGTTACGTATATTTACCGAAAATAATAACAAAGTCTGCACTGGGTTGGTCATTTAAAAATGTCATTCACCAGATATTCCTGGAAGCTTCTTCCATTAATTATTCATCGTGAAAACAATTTGTTTAGTGAAGATTGGTTTTATGACATTTAAGCTCTGCAAAAATAGAAAAATCGAAAAAACCTCTATAATTTAATATTTTTATTTCTTCATTCAGCTGATTCTGTTGCGAGTTATGATACGTACCCCAAAACCTCTGTTTTTGAGACACCTCCGGAGACTCACTGTCACTCGCACAATTTTCAATATCTTGCCATGAAAATTCTGGAAAGCGAAACCAAGAAATTTTTCATGATTTTATAGAAATTAAGTGTGTTAATGACACCCCCTGCATCGAAAACCCTGTAAGTCCAAGCTTCAAACTTCCCACAAAAGTGTCGCACTTTCTAATAAAAATTACAAAAAACAAATATTCTTAGAAGGGAAACCACTTAGAGTAACAGAAAGGGCAAAATATCTAGGACTTGTACTAGATAGGAAGCTAAATTGGGGGCTCACAGTCTCAGACAGAGTACACAAAGCTATGACCGCAATGTACTCCTGCGGAAAGCTTATTGGGAAGAAATGGGGATTGGAACCCAGAATCATACATTGGCTCTACACAGCAGTGGTTAGGCCCATTCTGTACTATGGTATTGTAATATGGTGGTATGCCCTTCAGAAGGGTGTGAACATCAAAACACTTGACAAGGTTCAAAGACTAGCATCTGTTCTGATAACCGGCACCATGTTAACCACACCATCGAAAGCATTATATGCGACAATAAACTTACTTCCGGTAGATCTGCAGGCAATATATAATGCACGCAGTGCGGCAATAAGGCTTAAAACTCTAAATAAGTGGTCAAATACGGATTATGGTCACGGTAAAATCCTGACTGGCACTTTGGGGCTTCCCGGACTGGTGGACTATGCACTCCCGCCTATACTTGCCATTACATCGTTTATGACCCTCAAGGAAAGAGTGTGAACGGGACGATGTGAAACAGGGCGAGTCCATCCATGTATTCACAGATGGCTCAAAGCTCGAGGGCAGTGTGGGCGGTGATGTATATTCCGAATGTCTGGGGATCTCCATCATATTTCTAATTTCCAACTACTGTAGTGTCTTTCAGGCTGAACTGATGGCAATAATAAAAGCCGCGACACTGATACAGTGTGATGCGATATCCGGAAATGATATCTACATTTTCACTGATAGCCAAGCAGCGATAAAATCCCTCACAAAACAGTCGACAACCTCCAAGGTAGCCATGAAATGCCGCACATCTCTTAACGAGATGGCTGAGTCATTTCACCTAAGGATAATATGGGTTCCTGGTCATCGCGACATTGAGGGTAACTGTAGAGCCGATGAACTAGCGAGACTCGGCACCAAGTTGACCGATGAGTACATATACAATGACATAGGGATACCCTTACAAACATGTAAGCTATTTATCTTTGAAAAAATTGTAAAGAAAGCAAACTAAAGATGGCGTAATGAAGCCACCTGCAAAATCGCTCGTCAACTGTGGCCGACTTTAAATGCTAAACGCACAGAATCTCTGCTAAGCCAAAATAAACACAGTCTTAGCACATTGATCTCAGTCATAAAGGGGCACTGCCTAATAGGTAGACACGCCCAAAGGATGGGTGTGGGATGACTTCTGTAGAGGTTTTCTTGATGAGGATGAGGAAGAGACAATCTCGCACCTACTGTGCCACTGTCCTGCTCTATCCCGACGTAGGGTTACTATTCTGGGTGAACAATTTTTTGACGAGTTGGAAGATCTTAGTTCTACAGAAATCAGAGATACATATTTTAAAATTTTTGAAAAGCACACACTGGCTTTAGGAGAAATAGGGAAAGCTCCCCACGCGGCATCACAATCGGCTATGAGCCTGAGTGTGTCCCACAGGACAACCGCTTCAATCTAACCTAACCTAATAAAAATTAACAGAAAAATTTAAGATATGCAGTTTTATAGCCCAATGAATTTTAGTCTAATAAAATTGAATTTTGAAGTGTCACAAAAACTGCGTTGATTTTTGAGAATTTTTTTTTGCTTATGATGTTGAGAATTTTCTGCCATATAAAAACAACGTCGAGCATTCAGTACATGGACAAATGCACCAGACCGTGAGCAAAAAAACAAAAAACAAAAATAATTAAAATCAATCTGATGTTTGAGTCACTTGAACCGTGCATTGTATTTAACAAAATTCAATGTGCTATAAAATTGCATACTCGAAATCTTTCTAAAGAGTCTGATTAACAAATTAAAAAATTTTATAATAATTTCTTAATTTTTTTTTATTAACACAAAGTATAAAACTTGAATTTATAGGGTGTTTGAAGTAAAATTAAGTATGTTTTCGTAAAATTATTAAAACAGAATTAAAAAAAGAGGCAAATAAATTGTCGAAACTTGTCACTGGCACTGGAACTGTGCCATAGGTATTTAATACACTGCATTTTCGCGGAAAATTTTTTATTTATTTTATTTTTATGTATGAATTTACAGAAAAATAGCGAAACATGATGTTTATATTTCCATGCCCTTCACTGTATGTTACAAGCGTGCATTGAAACACAGCCGAATACGTTTGATACCCTTTATTGTAGATTTTTCGCCAAGCATTTGCAACAGCGCAACTGCATGACACCATAAAACCACATAGTATAACGATTTGAAAAGCCACAATCTTTAATGTTGAACTTGCACAACTTTTGCACCTCAACTTCCGGAAGACTTTGTGCACCCTTTTTTGCGGTTCAAATGCTATGTGTGGCAGCTATCTCAGGAGCTTTTGCCATCAATTGCTAGTGGTTTGAATTGGAGTTGTTGGTTGCATGAATGTTCGTACTTCCACTGCACATATTCCTCTTCTAGTTGTGGCGGTAGAGCAGTTTTTGGTACTTTGACATTACAAACTTTTCGTTACCTTATTTCTTAGTACTTACAGTTATTGGGTGGGGAACTTATTCATTGATGAAATTCCTCTTTTCCACTTATACTCTTATCTCTGATTCACTTATATTTTATTATCTGTCATTCGCTCGCTTTTAATTTTTTTTTCGCTATTTCACAGGTGTACTTATGAGCCTATGCCTCTCTATTAAATTCGCAAACTCATCCTGAAGTGTTTCATAAAACTTTTTTTCCCATTAGTCTTTTGTCACTTGCTTATGACTAATTACGTGTCAAGGTCGTACAATTTTCTTCATGTTTTTCATTACTTCTATTAACTTTTGAATTTTCACCGTAACTCTTTTGTGTATTTTCTTGGGATTTCGCACTGTTTTACTTTCGTACTTTTGACTTCGAATTTGACTTTAGTGTAGATATATTTGACTTAGTAGTAGTAGTTGTTCTTTGAATAATATCCAGGTGTATTTTCGCTTTCAAAACTCCATTTATTCCAAGAAAGAAAAAATTACTCTAATACCTACTGTGTTCAATAGTGATATACTGGCAGCCAAGTGCTTGTCATAAAGCTTCAACCATTTAGTTTCCTTGTTCACTCCTCTCGGAAGCATAGGGCCCCGACAAGGCTCGGTCTTGGGTTGGTTTCGTTAATCGGTTTTTGATTCCTGACAGGGTAGGTGATTAGCCTGCCGCTACCAGTCGTAAGAATGTCCATCTGTCGTTGCTTAGGAACAACGCCTTCTTACTGCTTGGAGCGCCATCTGTGTCTCACATTTTTCTGGCAGAAAGATCGCGCAGATGGTTGAGGACTTCGCTGAATTTGGTGTGTCTGCGATATTACCGCTTCCTCTTGCTGGCGCCACTTGATTCAATGTGTAACTGTGTGTTTACCTTTGTTTCTTTTTTGCTTTTTTTGCCAGCCACAATGCAAATAATGCGCAGACTTATTGTGCGGGAGTAAGGATGAAAAAGATAAGTTTTTGGGGTTGAAGAATGGAATTTGTGGATTTTTTTTTTTTGTGTTTTTGTTTTGTTTTAGAAACAGGGATAGTAGGTAATTTTGGAAAAGTGCGAGGACCGTGCTTTACATGGGATTCGAACCCACAACCTCTGGGTTCCCTCTGATTCTCCACAATCTTACAGACCAACCAATCTATCGTCGCTTATGTTAAAGACAATGGGAAAACTACATTGAATACCATCTAAGAGAAGAAGTAATCTTCAAAAAACCCCTCCATAAGCTGCAATTTGCTTACCAAAAAGGGAAATCCACAGTCACAGCACTGCACACACACGTTGCCAATATAGAAAAGGCTCTAAATCAAAAAGAAATAGCCCTCTGTTCCTTCATGGACATAGAGGGAGCCTTCGACAACGCAAATTACAAATCCATGGAAACAACACTCGAGAAAAGAGGTGCAAACCCTATACTAACACTTTGGATAAGTCAAACGCTTAATCAGAGGATTATTAAAGCCTCGTTAGGCCAAGCTGAACTTAACTTAACAGTAAAGGGAGGTCCGGAAGGAGGAGTTCTTTCTCCACTGCTATGATCCCTACTAGTTGATGACTTAGTGCAGCACCTAAACAATAAGGGATTTATAACCATTGGCTATGCAGATGACATATCTGTTATAATAAAAGGCAATCATGAAAGGACACTAACAGACTTAATGCAAAATGCCTTGAACACAACATGGGAATGGTGTAAAAAGGAGGGGCTGTCGATCAACCCCAACAAAACCACAATTATCCCCTTCACAAGAAAAAGAAAGGTGGAATTTTCTATATTGAAAATAAATGAAACAGTGATAGAACTAAAGGAAGAGGTCAAGTATCTAGGTTTAACCTTAGAAACAAAACTCACTTGGGAGTCACATATAAATAATATAACAAAAAAAGCCACGAAATCTTTGTGGACAACCAAACAATTACTAGGGAGATCCTGGGGCCTCAACCCTCGGATGACCCTCTGGATATACACTCAAATGGTTAGACCAATCATACTGTATGGGGCACTAGTATGGTGGAGCAAATCTATTCAAAAACAGCGGTAACCAAACTGGGAAAAGTACAAAGGCTTGCTTGCCTATGCATCACAGGGGCTATGAGAACTACCCCAACAGATGGCATGGAAGCACTCCTTAATCTCCCACCACTTCATATAGCAATCCAAGAGGAAGCAGCTACGCAAGCACTCATGCTACACATGAAAGAAAATTTCAAATTGGGCAACCTCACCGGTCACCTAAATATCCTAAATAAAATCAAAAACACCATAAGCATGGCTCAAGTTTCAGACCACATTGACCCAACCCTCTGTTTCACAAAAGGATACACAGTTACCTTTCCTGAGACAAACGAGTGGAAAACAAACCCAAAATGGATGAATGATGATTCACAAAAATGGTACACTGATGGATCAGAAACACCTCATTGTGTAGGAGCAGGAGTAGTGGGGCCCAGAATCCACAAATCATACACTCTCACCAGGGACACCAGCATCTTCCAAGCGGAACTATACGCAATAATGGAAGCAGCAAACATCATGCAACTTAGAAACCACAAGAGAGTAAAGATCAAAATACTATCGGACAGCCAATCAATTCTAAAAGCTTTAGATAGCTATACCTACAACTCAAAAACTCTCTTAGAATGCCTGCAGATGTTGGTGCGAAGATGAGGAGTCTATAGAACATCTCATCATAGAAGGAAAAGGTTTTTAAACAAGTTCATGCTTACAGATGAAGACCTTCAATCACTCCCTCAGAAGGAGCTGGTACAATTCATAAGCATACTTAACAGTCAATAGAAAGCATAGGGTGCACAATGGCTCAATATGGTCGAAGTGCTAAAGGCCCATACTTTAACCCTTTACTACCATTAACCATTAACCATTAGCTTTAAATGAGAGTCCAAAATTTGCGGTTTTATCTTTGTCTCAGCACCTCTAAGTACACCCAGTTTTTCCAAAATATATTTTCCCAGTCCATTACAATCCTGTCTTACTTCTGCCTGATTAAGCCTACTCACGCTCAAATTTTCCTGCAGGGAGGGAATAAATTATTTTTTTCATATGCCAGCATACAATATATTTTTTTCCAATATTTTCTATATTTTACTTTCTTTTTTTGCCATTATTTTTACGAGTCTAATTACAAGCTATTATAACAATATAATTGCAGTTATTTGCACAACAATTTATTGTCTGACTTAAATGACATTTGGCAAATATTGTTTAGCATACAAGGACACATACAAAATGCATTAGCGTAAACACAATTTTTTTTAGTTTCGTTGAATACATTTTTTTGTGTTTTCTAGGAAATTTAAGTGGATCAACACCATTTAGTATAGAAATTTAATACAGCGCAAAGTCCTTAATGGCAAACTCGGATTCAAAAAGTCAAATAATACAATTATCGCTAATTAGTGATTAAGTAAAAAAAATTTTATTCGAACAATTTAACTTTTATACAATTATTTTTTTAAGGTGCCATAGTTAGTACCTTACAAAAAAAAGTCTCACTATAATGCTACTGTGTACGGAATAGGAACTCTGATGGCGAACAAAAAACCGATATGAAAATAACCATTTGGAGGAGAAGCAGGGCCTAAGACGGGCACGGCCGTTCGCGGCTTACTCGTAGTTTTATTATTTATTTTTATTGAATTTTAGTTTTTGTTGCTTCTGATTTGTTTTTTTGTGTTTTGTTTAATTTTTTGCATCATAAGTCACAGCTCGTGTTTCCGAATAACGCCTCTGATTAAAGTAAATTATGTCAATAAATTGTAAAAAACCGCACTCATTAATTTCCTCCTCAATTGTTTCATTTGTAGAAACATTTTTTTATTTATTTATATTTTTTTTTTTTTGGAAAGCTTTTTTCCATGAACTGAATGTCATGTTTTTTGCTGAGCTTGCTTTTTTCTATTTCCTTTTGCGTTAATGGCGCGCAGGACGCGTTAAAACTCGAAAATCGCATATGTACATATGATATAAATTATTCATTTGGCATTAATTGCAATACATCGCACTTAGTGGCATAATTTATGCAAATGCAATTTAACTAATTAATAATAAATAAAATTGATACTCCAATTTTAGGTACTAATTCAGGTGCTGCGCATGAAAGGCATTGCTAATATCACACGAGTGTACTTCACTTTTGACTTGTTTGAATCGATAGACGTGAATTGACTTTGAAGTGCACTTGAATGGATAATGCAAATTTTATAAAATGAAATTCACTGTGATTGTTATGTGTGGTTTGAAGGAGAATGGATAATGGATAATCAACAAAAAGTGAATGTTTTATAAAAAAGAGTTACGTATACGCTGCGTGCTACCAATTGATGGCATACAGTCGAATACACAAATTGCGCATTTAATACCTGGAGTTAAATTTTTGTTAAGTGGTATAGCAGTAAGATTAACCAGATGAAAAATTCATTTGTACCAAGGACCACTTTTGGATAAATAATGCCGTTATTCAAAGCTTCTATAGAGCAAACGGAGAAATAGTCATCCTCTTAGGTTAGGTTAGGTTAGCCTGGTTGGCAACAAGCCACGCATATACCCTTTGGCCCCTAGCGATACCAGATGGAGACCGACCTCTATGAATACCTAAAGTAGACGTCATGTAGGATGTCAGCGCTTTTGGCGAATATGGTAGAGCTGGGAGCTCCGCTTTTGAGACGCCCTCCAGACCCTCAAACAGTGGGGCTCCGAGGCATTTTAAACGCGTTTTTGATAATACCAGACAAACGAGAAGGTGTTCTAAAGTTTCCTCAACATTGTCTCTGCATTTCCTGCATTTGTCCGTGTTAGCAATCCCTATCTTGTATGCATGTGCAGCCAATAGATTATGACCTGTTAGCATACCTATGATAGCTCTGCAGTCCTTTCGCGAGATCGTAAGTACGAATGGAGTCAGTTTTTTGTCGTTTGCGGCTAGCCTTTCTATGGCCTCCCTGCTCCGTCGAACATTGTTGGACTTAATACAATAATACCTTATTGCTTTTATTGCTGCTTGACGGTCCACGTATATATTATTTGTTGAGTTCTTTCTTGTTCTAGTGTAGGCTAGCTCCGCGGCTTTCCCCACAGCAAAAACTTCCGCTTGGAAAATACTGCTGTGGTCTGGCAGCTTGATCGGCTGCCTTATCCCTAGTTTTGAGCTGTAAATACCCGCTGTCACACCATCTGTAGTTTTAGAGCCGTCTGTATAGATGTGAAAAGTTCTATGGCCGGTAGAGAGGGTTACTTTTTCCCGCTTTTGGAACAAATACAACTCTCGCTTCTTTCCACAATACAGGAACATAGCCGAACCTCAATCATCCCCTGAATATCGTTTTTAACCATGGTACCACAAGACGGCTTACCTTTTGGAGCATGGCTGAGAAGATTCCATCCAATCCTGGGACATTTTTATATAGGTCGAAACTTTGTATAGCCCATTCTATCTTATTGGTTGTAATTACGTTCGTCGGGATGTCGAGCACAATATCTCCCCTTGGTTCGAGATCTGTAGTGTCCACACACCCTGGAAAATGTGTGCTGACCAGGTCTTCTAGAGAGTCCTCACAGCTGTCAGCCCACTCCCCGTTAATTTTTCGTGTTGTTTTTGGCATGGACGGATTCTTGGGTAACAGTTTCCTAAGTCTAGCCACTTCGTTTGTGTCTTACATACTGCTAGAGAAGTCTTTCCAAGATTCTTTATTGGCTTTACTAATCTCTTTCTTGTATACTTTTAGTAGATCCTTATACTCCTTCCAACAGAACTGTAAGCAATTTTGCCTAACCTATAGAATTCATGCACTCTACGCCTTTGTGCTCTTAATTCCTTGTTCCACCAAGGAGGCTTCACCTTGCGTCTATTACGTGTTGGGGGCAGGATCTTTTGAAGGCCTTGACGAGAGTAGTTACAAACAATGTGCAAACAAGTGCAACGTGTGACCTATATTTCCCGGGTATCATTGGTGTCTTTGATAGTATATATGTTCATATACAAGTACCAGTTCGTATTCTTAGGAAAAGTTTATTTTTTGAGCGGAATATAACCTGAAAGCTTATGCATCTGTGATCAGGGCCTGTGATGAGGGCCTACTCAACACTTCCCATTCCTGTACCATAGCGTCGTCCAAAAATTGTCCTCTCAATATGAACAAAAAATTTGGTTAATTCTCAGTAACCTAACAGGTCACGTCATCTGATACCAGCATTACGCTATAATAATTAAGCCGAGCCACTTAATGAAAAAAATATAGAAATATAAATATGTGATCTAGTTTATCCGATAAAGGAAAAGGAAACAATGCAAACTAAGAGTGATTGTATATAGTTTTGAGCTGCTTGTACATTTTTTTGAAAATTGGCTTAAATTTTAGTTGGAGTATAACAAAAAGTTAACTGAAAAATATTTAAAAAAAATTATTCATTTTGAGGTTTATACAATTTTGCAATTTTTGGTACATTTTAAACACTTATAAGTTAGCTTTAAAAAACAAAAAATATTAAAAAAGTGAAATGTATGGTTTTTTAACATTTTTCTAATTTTTTTTTTTTACTTTTTGGAATAAAATATATTTAAAAAAAAATACTTCTTTTGGGAAACAAATTTATTGGTTTCGTAAATTTTCCTTAAAATAAGTTTACTTTTAGGACTGAGTGTTAGAACTAAATTGAAAAAAAATTAAAAAAAATACGTTGTAGTTTTCTGATTTATTCAATGTTGAAAATTTTGTCACAGAGTTTTTCAAACTGAAATATCTTCGGTTATTTTTAACATTTACACAAATTTTTTTAGACTTTTTTACAATACTTTAGAAAAAAATGTTTTCGTAAAAAGAGGTAAAATGTCTTCGATTGTTGTTAACATTTTTAAAACTTGTTTAGAATAAAATATACAATATTTTTCAGAAATTTTTGTTTTGGAAAAAATTATTTTTGTTGTAGGTTTTTCTGAAAATTGGTTTAGTTACGGGCTTTAGTAACATACAATAAGAAAAAATGTTGAACAAGAAATTAGTAGTTTTGATATTTTGAGAAAAGTGAAATATCTTCGGTTATTTTTAATATTGAAAAGTTTTTACCTTGAGACATTTTTTTTTGTTTCTTGTAAATAAAAAGTGAAATGTTTCGGTTGTTTTTGACATTTTAATAATTTTTATGTTTTTAGAATAAAATATAATTTTTTAAAAATTTACTTTTTTTGTAATTTATTTTTCTCGAAATTATTCTGAGTACTCGCCTGTTTGTACCATAGTAAAAAAGTCAACCGGAAAAAAGTAATAAATTTGGGATACATTCAATGTTAAAAATTTTGTTATAGAGTTCTTTAAAGTGAAATATCTTCGGTCCTTTCAAATATTAAAATTTTTTTTTATAATTTTTCTTAGCATAAAATATATTAAAAAAGTTTCCTCACCTAACAAATTTTTATTTTTTTATGAAAATAATTCGGGGAAGAAATTTTCTTTTGTAATTTTTTACTTATTTTCTTCATTAACGGCTGAGACTATATTCACAAAGCACTCAACATTTCGTAGCGAAATTCGCTCAACTACGTACAACGAACCAGTTAAAATTACTTAGGACAACGACGGGAGCCTTCGAATGGCAGCTATGCAGTAAGGCCCTTTTGCTCCCAGTAAAGAAGCGAGTCATAATATTCAATAGTCAGTTTTACATTGTTCTTATTGTAGATGCACCTAAGCAGATAATAAGAGACTAAATCCTCATTTACCTCCTATACACAGAAGGATGCATATCCTTGAGCTTAAATATGAGGTTCAGCAATACATATGCCAGCCGTTGGATCTGACGGACATGGGCTATCGACAAGCAATAAAAACACTCGTAGGTAGTCAATTGACATTTTTAAGAAGTATTGTTTCCCCGATCGCTAAAGAAGAGCGCAAAATGCTATGCGCGCTATACTTCTGCTTATGCAGGATGAATACCAAAATGCCAACCGTTTTTTTCTTTTCATTTGTAAAGAGCTTCGCATGGAATTAACCATCCCATCTCGCGTCAAATCAAACTTCTAGAACCCCTTCGAAACGGCATTTTTACTTGGCCTTTTGTGCATTGTGTTATCACTAGGATGATTAACGACCTATTTTCAATAAGCCGAAAGCTTGGAAAACCTAAAACTTAGGCGTCTCTTTCATATCGCTGAATTATCGTACAGAAATTTTCCTACTTCTTTGCACGAAATGGGGAAACAGCGCCTTCTTCCATATTTTCGATTGTAGCTTTTATTCGGTTTTCTTTTTGGTGTTAAGGAGTACATATTTTTTTGCTCGAATCTCTTTTCCACTATATTCCTTACGAATAATAAATAAAATTCCATTTGTCAAATGAAAACATCTACTGTCAAGAGCTGAAAACATGGCTTAATCCTTGTAAAGGATGTGAAAAATAATTAATAAATTTATACTGAAAAAATCTTGCTTAGTCTTTGTAAGAATTTCACAAAGGCAATGAAAGGAAAAAAGAGGAAAAAATTATTATTATTAAAGGAGGAATTCAAACAATATAAATGCTACTAAAACATATTTCCATTCACACGCACACATAAGCTGGCACGAGAATTTTTTTGAAGCAGTGCCATGGATACAGCCAAGTGCGACAGGCGGATTAGCGATTAGTTACAAGCAGTGGGAATAAATGTTACGTTAACTCATATCAAGCAGGAATAGTTTGCGAAAGTATGTCTTTGCAAGGGTGACATTTGTACCTGATGTTATACTTTAAGGTAATTATTTGAAGGGACTACAAATACTTAATGGTTTATACGTTACTAACATTCTGTGGGCCCCGGTTTAAAGTTGACTGTGGACATGAAGCAGCAAATTATAGAGAAAGGTATTCCTAAATCAGGCAACCCTGAACAGGCAAAAAGGAATTTCCTTGGGGTTTTCCATCATGATGAAGCTTCTTATGAAGGTCGAGTTATGTTTCAACGCCTCCTATTAATTCAGGGAGCTCTTCTTAGAAACACCGTCATACTCGTACTTTCTTCTATAATGAGATGCCATTTCTGGAAGAAAAAGTAAGCAACTCAGTAACTAAATATATCTGACCGTAGCATCCGCCGCATACTGGAAAATGATCTCCAAGTCAAGCCTTACAAGATCCAAAAGGCGCATGATCTCGCACCAAAGCAGCAACAAGACAGACTTGAGAAAGCGAAGGAGTTGTTTCGCTTGACCGAAAGCGGTCAATTTCCGAACATTGTGTTTTCTGAAGAGAAAATTTTCAAATTGAACAATTCGTGAACTCTAAAACGATCGGGTTTATTTGACCGACCGTAGATACGAGAGTTTGAGTCATCGATTGGCCACGAGGAGGCAGCACCTGCCACAGGTAAAGGTTTGGGCCGCAGTAACCGCAGATGGGAGCTCTCCAATTTATTTCAAGCCACTTTCACGTCACCCTTCATCACCCTACACATCACAAGTGTCTCATAAATTCGCATGTTGAAATGTGTGCATCTGCTTTTGTATTCCTGTTCATATTAATATCACATTCTCGTTTACAACATATTGCCTGCACTTGTGCTGCTTGTTGCATGCAACATTATCATTGCTGCTGCTGCGCCAATTGTTATATGCTGCTGTTGCCACTGATTATCATCACGTTCTCTTGTTTGTTAGTAGCCAGATGCATGGTTGCATGCTACATACATATATTTGCCTATATGTGTACATGCATACATACATTTATGTATTGTATATTAAGGCGGGTCATTCTGTATAAGAATATTTTTTTCAATATCGATCTTAGCAGATTGGGATTTTAGATAAAATTATAGGAAATTAAGTCAGAGTGCGTAAGAGTGTAAGAGTGCGAATCTTTGTGAAACACCAAAATGATGTAAAACTTTTTTCTAATAGCGGTCGCCACTCGGCAGGCAATGACAAATCTCCGAGTGAATTTCTGCCATTAAAAGGATTCTCATAAAAAATATCTGCCTCTTGGACACGGCTCGCAACTATATGTCCCTCTATTTTGTGGAACAACGCACACCACAAATTGGAGGAGCAACTCGGCCAAACACCCCAAAAAGGGTCGGTCTAAATATCATAAATATTATAAATTTGGTAAAGGTAGCTTGTTGCGGCTAACTACGAGCGCAAATCAGCCACCGTTGTCGTCGTCGTAAAACGCATGGTCATCATCGTCTCTAATCCCAAGGCTCCTTCTTCCTTCCCTTCTTTTTTCTCCTCTCCCATGTATGGCATCACAACGGACGAATTTTTCAATATTTGTCCAAGTGTGCCCTAAGCTAGGGCAGCCATTTAACCTAACCTAACCTAGCCTAAGAATATATTGTGAAATTTTCATGTGGAAATTCTCAATATTATAGCTTCGGCAGCCCATTAACGAAGTAGAGAGCGGTCCGCGCGCTCCTGTACCTTAAACTTTAAACTCATTTATCTCGAAACGACTTTTTTTTCTATTCAACCGAATATTGTACAACATCAATAACTATCACCCGTACTAGATTCATAAGATTATTTAAATTATTTCTGATTTTTTGTGATTATTTTTGTGATAAAAAACTGAAAAAAATACCGATTTTATAGTGTGAAATTCATAACCGCGCCATTTTGTGAATTTTTTTTGTTTTTTATTCTAGTAGCGGGATGTAGCTACAGTTATACTGATTAATAATTTTTTTGGTTTTTGTGCTTCAGATAAATATAATAAAAGAGCCAAAATGGACAAACCCGTTCAGGTCCAATTTTTCGGGAGGGCCCATTAAATCAATTAAATAAATTTTTTTAATTAAAGTTTTTTTTTTTATTTTAATAACTTTAAAAATGGCGCTGAAGTTGACCCTCTCGAAAAAAAAAATTTATTTAAAAATTAAAAAAACAAATTTTCTAAATTAAATTATAATAATTTTTTTTTTTTAATTTTTGTACGTAAAAGAACTTATATAAAAAGCCTAAAAACTTTAAGTATTTTTTTCAATTTTTTTTATTTTTTTATTGGAAAAAAAATCCTGAAAATACCCTAAATTTTCGAGTTCTAGGCCACCGGGACCCCTTAATCTTTGCATAATATTTCACGCAACATTTTTTTTTTCATTAATTTTCGATAAAAATGTGATTCATTGTATGACTGAAACCCTATAAATCCAAGTTCAAAACTTTGCACAAAATTTGCAAAAATTAAACAAATTTCTAAAAACTTTCATAAAAATTCCATTTTTTGAAACCACTCTTTTATAAAAATTATGAGTTTGCAGTTTTATTGTCCATTCAATTTCAGCGTAATAAAATAAAAGTTTAAAGTTTCTTAAAAATCGCGTTAATTTTAGAAATTTTTTTTTTGCTTATGATGTTAAGAATTTTCTTTCATATTATATATACACATGAAAAATGTTTGCTTAAATGTGTATTTTTCAAATATATTTTTTTATTTCAAGAATCGCAGGATGATGCTACAAAGCAAATTATTTGCTAATTTAAGGTTGGAAAAGTGACTGCCTTTACCGTTTTTTGTATGTAAACCGATAGAAAACTAAATATTTTTAACATTTAGTGTCACCTTCCGGTTCTTTAACTTAAAACTTGAAATATATAATAAATTTCCTCGTACCAAGAAATTCATAAGTACATAGAAGATGGTATTATATTAAAAAATAAGATTCATAGTAATTAGGTTGTAGCAGTAGCCCACTATGGGACACACTCAGGCTCATAGCCCAATGTGATAAAGTAAATATTAATTTTCATATTAGCTTCGTATAAATCCATGTAGCTGCCTTTAAAATTTGGAGTGCTTGAAATTGATTTAAGAGCTATGCTTTAGTTGACTGATTTTCGTATAGTTTTATGTAGAAACCGAATCTGCTAAAACCGTGTCGAAAAAAATGGCCCCACCCTAATACATATACATATATATATATATATATATATATATATATATATATATACACATACATATAAATTCATTTGTGCTGCCATTGCAGCTTCATTTTACCGGATGCTGCTCAGTAGGATTTCCGCTTAATGCGCACAACACACAGTCCGGTCTACCTACAGGCGGCGTTGGTAGTTACTCGCTAGTGTTGCTGTTGTCAGCAAGCATCTGTTATTGTGTTAAATGTGTGTATACGCATATGTATTGGTGCGCTGATTTGTATGCATTTTAAGTATATACAAATAACCGGTGCATACTCGTATGTTCTTTGGAATACAGAATATTTTAGGGTTCATTCTCGTCAAAATATTTTTTAATGACTATAAAAAGACAGCGTGACAAATTTGTTGGCATAGAATTTTTCTAAAATATGAGGATTCTTATAGCAATTTGTGGTAGCTGGCGTTGTGATACTAGGACTTTATGCAGGTTTGCCTGGATCCCCTAGTAACTTAGGGTCAAGAAAGAAGTGCTATTTTGTTGTGGTATCAAAGAAGTGGATATTAGATGAGTTATTTTGAAGGGAAATTCAAGGCATTTTTGGTATTACACAGGACTTATCTAGAAAAATAATAAATGCTGAGAGCATCTCGCTCGATACTGGTTGGGTAGAAGTTTAACCTGCCAAAATATCCATAACGTACTTGTGCACAAACAGCCTGTTTAGATCAGCGAACCCAAAATTTAACACTTTTATGAGCAGAAAAGTTTTGAGTATACTGAGTTATATCCCATTGAATTTCTGTATAAAAAAGTTTAGATCTGAAGTTGCTGAAAAATTGCATATAGTTTTTAACAATTCTTTTGCTGCTTCTTCCTTCTATATAAAAAATGCTCGAAAAAAAAGTAAAATAAATAAAAAAAAACAATATTTTAACGTTTAAGTACATAACGAGCTAAATTTTTCAACTAAGCAAGAATGAGACATGATATGAGTTTGATTCATATGAACAAAAACAAAACATTCGTATCTGCATTTCATATAGAAGTGTCACTTAGTCGTATCTTGGTCGATATTTTTTATATTGAAGAAACTACCCAAAAGCTCCAGCAAAAGGGCTGAGCTCCCTCAAACTTTTCAAACCGAAATTCAAAGGACTATAAGAGAGTAGGATAGGATAAACGGCTGCCCACGCGAGGGGCCTATTGAAGGAATATTCAATTGTCGTCGAAAGTGACACCAGAGAGAGGAAAAACAAAGAGAAGAGAACAAAACAGTTGGAAAAAAGGAAGAAGCGGTTTAGGATTCGGAGGATGATGACAGTGGCTAGTTATATTTTTATTAACATCTTCAAGGTACTGCTGAAATTCACCAGGTGTGTGAGATTAAAATCTCCGCAGGTGATGCAAAAAAGTGAGAGCCAGGGTCGAGAGTAGGGCAGCTGAGAAGACAGTGCTGAGATAATTTCACCTTATCCTCCAGACAACTCCTGCAGAACAGTCTTGCAGCAATCCCAAGCTTCGTTGCATGGATCCCTAACGAACAATGTCTGGTAAAGATATCCACAAAATAATAGAGCGTAAAGGACTTTAATAGAGCAAATTTTCTAAAAATTGCACTGCATTCCCCAAATGTTTCTAAAAACTCTGCTTGAAAAGCGTGAAATTTCGATGAAAGTTAGTAGATTTTATTTTTTGGAACTTTCACAAAGGCTGAAACTTGGTTGCGTACAGTTTTTCTAGCAGATTGAATTCTGTTGTCATAAAAAAATTATTAAAATTAAATGAGAAAGAAATAAATTGTCCGAACTTATTAGTCAGTCTGCACTATAGTTATTTAACGCAGTGGATGTCTAACCCATTGCTTTGGTCACGAAAAATACTACATACACATGCATATACAGGACGTGCATGTGAGCGTCCATATTAATATTTTGTTCTTAGTATTTAATATGTGTCGCAGTTGTCAGCTGTTCGGGCTGCAGTGTTTCATTTAACTCCTTGTTGTTGTTGTTTAAAGCCCTCTGGTGAACCAAAACGCAAGCATTCGTGGGAGGATACATACGTATTTACGTATAAACATAAAAACATGTGTGGCATGCAATGCTAGAATTTTGCTTTAAAATGTGCCGGAGCATTTGGCTTCAACCGCTGAAAGCAACTATTATTGGTATGGATGTCCTTGCACAGTGTTTGAAAAGTGTAAGGTTTCGGTTTTAATAAATAATAGAAAAATAATAAATTATAAAAAAATAATAAATAATAACGAATTTCATCAATCCACAAGGTGGATTGGAAATAACCGCGCATTAGTGTGCCTTACGGAAAAAGCATTAGTGTGCCTTATGGAAAAAAAGAGATTCGAGCTCAAGCCCTACAAACATCAAAAAGTAAAACTGTTTACGAACAAAAACAAGAGGGAATATCTCCAAAGGTGGCACCGTTTTTTTCTCCGAGCCGCTAGAAAGGGATGGAAAAAAATCGTCTTCTCAGATGAAAAACTACTCAACGTGTAACAAAAGTAGAATAGAGAAAATTACAGGAATTAATCAACAGAAGCGCCCCGAGCAACTGCCAGCAAAGAACATCGAAAGAATCTCCAATCTGTGTAGGTAGTGGGCAGAAATTCGTTCTAGCGCCTAGAATTTCTGTGAATCAAAGTATCAAAACTAGAAAGGAAGTGTGGGTCCCAGGACACAGGGGTATAATTAGGAAAGAATTTTTTTTTTATTTTTTTTTTTTTATTTCTTCCATAAAATATTACACCTGTCGTTAGACAATAAGTAATTTGATTAACAAAAAGATGGAATGAGAGTGATATTGAAAGGCCCATGCCCCCAAGCTCATATAGAAGAAATATACATATTATTTAAAAAATGGTTAACAAACAATGACATATACGATTAGTTGACAATTGATTACATGGATTTTGCAAGATCTGTTGGTGTTTGACGGTTAAGCCGACTTTGGGTAGACTTTTCTCTATTTGGTAGTCTTCTCATCATAGGATTTCAGCAGTGCCCCAAATCTCGATACCGTATTTCCAGATCGGAGCAATTATCGTTCGATAAATAAGTACTTTATTTTGCAATGATAGATTGGGCTGAGGTCCAAGTAGCCAGTACAATTTCTTAAAGCGATTTTTAACTTCATTTCGCTTTTTCTTTATATGCTCCTGCCAGTTTAATTTCGAGTCGATCGTACTACCCAGGTATTTCGCTTTGGAGTCAATATGCACGTCAGAATTACCAACGCTAACTGGTCCAATGGTTGTACTTCGGTTTGTGTAGTTTACTTGTATTGTTTTGTCAGCGTTAGTTTCGATGTTCCATTTTTTGAACCAGTTTAATGTCACATTTAATTCGTTTTGTAAATTTTGTTTTGCGACTTTTGTATCTTTATGAGATACCATGAGGACTGTGCCATCCGGAAATGTTGCAATCATGCAGTTTTCTGACTTCGGTTCCGGTAGATCAGCCGTGTGCAATAGATACAATGTAGGTCCTAAGACCCTGCCTTGGGGAATGCCTGCGTTCATAGGTTGAATATCTTAACATGCGTCGTTATATTTAACATAGAATTTCCTGTCTTGGATGTAACTCTAAAGCATAAGGTAAAAGTCAATAGGTAGTTGTGTTTTTACGTCGAGGTATGTGGACTTGCACACTCTTTTTTTATTCAGGTCATCATTAATTTTGTGAACTATTCTATGAATCTGTTGGATTGTTAAATGGTTTTTCCTAAATCCAAATTGGTGTTGGGGTATCATGAATCTGGCTTGTTATAATAGGATTTATCTGGTCAAATAATATTTTTTCGAAAAGTTTTGATATTGTCGGTAGTAGGCTGATTGGTCGATATGATGTCGCTAGTGTAGCGTTTTTGTTAGGTTTAGGGATCGCTATAACTTCAGCTACTTTCCAGGTACTAGGGAAATATTTGAGACTTATAGCAGCGTTGAAAATATCCCTACTGGGAAGGTACCATCAAAAGAGGTTTAAAAAACTCATAACCCATAATCGGGATTTTTTCTACGGACTCTTGTCGTTTCTGTGACCAATCTCAGGAGACTCCAATGCACCTTCTCCTAGAATGCAGCGTTATAGCCTAGAGAAGGTTAATACATCTTGGCCACTTTCAGCCAGAAGAAAAGCACATACGATCAATCCAACCCAGCTCTATCCTGAGCTTAATAAAGAAACTGGGTCTGGATGAGATACTGTAATGAGTAGAGGGCACAAAAGACAGAAAGCTCGAAGTGCAAATCTCATAAATAATCTAATCTAAGGAAGTGTATGTGCGTGATAAATTTTCAGTAAAACTGCTAATGGCCAGAAGAACTCAGGATTAGTGCAGAGCTCAGTTTCCTAGCTTCTTTTCATCTAGAGGGCTCACGTATCTCAATCCATGGGATTACAACGTATTGTCGAGTTTTTAGGCCAATGTTTGTGTTACACACCATAGACATTTGGAGGGGTAAAAGCAAGCGCTGTATCGAGAATGGGATTGACTAACTGTGGAATACCTGAAACCCAAAATTTTAACATACGTTCGGGAGCGAGCTAATTTGAGAGGGCGAAACAACCCAGGATATGTGGTTATGTGCCAGATTTCGGACCCGCCACGTAAAAATTCTCTTCCAATGAGAAAGAAAGCAAAGCCTAGGATGAGAACTGCCTGCTTGGATGACGACTGCGGCGAACGAGGCGATGAACCAATGAGCTGTATGAGCTTTATGACGCCATAGACTTACTTATAGTGTAACGAATAAAAATCCAGCGACTTCTTTGAATGGGTCAAGTCGTCCGAATGGACACGAACGCCCCAGCAATGAAAATATAAAGGAAGAGGAAGACCTCCTCCACTTCGCGTTTTTAAGTTTTTGTTCTAAATTGCTTAACAATAGATTTATTTGTTTGAAAATTTTGTATCTACAGGGTTGCCAATATTCGACGGGCCCATCTGGCGACCCTGTATCTTTTGACAGAGACGTCAGATCGCTTAATGACATACCGCGTTGGAAGCGTCAGTCCAAGCAAATTTTTACCATGGAACAGTACACGCCACGCGAGCGCTCCCAAATTGTTGAAATTTACATTCAACAAAAGAAGTCAATTGTGAAAACTCAACGTGCGTATAAAAAATTAAATAATGTGAAAAGTGCGCCTTCTAAGAACACCATTAAACGTTTGTACGAAAGTTTTTCGACTGGTGATGCCCTTTTTAATCCAAAGAAGCCAATCAAAACCGGCCAAGGCGTCGCCAAGGACATCCCAAAATCGCCGTTCTCAGCAGTGGGGCATTGCTCGGACCACTTTACAACGAATTATCCACATTGATTTGCATTTATTCCCGTATAAGATTCAATTGACGCAAAGATTGTTGCCTGCGGACAAGCCTCGTCGATTGGAATGAGTGATCGAAATCCGTCGGGTACGTCGAATATGGGCATCCCTGTACCTATTTTTC